>PISW01004049.1:0-181408 GCA_004023785.1 Mungos mungo | reverse complement strand
GTGTTCCCTCATCTTCAGTGTGAGTCCTTCCAGAAGCTGCTGGACACGTGTCAGGGTGTCACCCATGAGGTTCCGTTATAAGGGGGACAGGAATGACCCGCAGTCTGCGCTGGGGCAGTGCCCATCATACGTCTGCTGCCATCCTCTCCTTTCCTTCTGCAAGTTCTCTCAGGTCTTAAGTTTTGGTGGTTTGTGGGAGCATTGGATTTTGGGCTGTTACGGCCCCACCACAGGTGCCCCCTCACCGGTCCTTGCTGTGAGGAGCGGCCCCGTTACTGCTGGTTGCAAGAATGAGTCCATACGTGATAGTAATTGATGCTCTGGAAACTGGAGCCCCTTGAATTGAGTCCCACAGCAGTGACTTCCAGGGACAGAGTATTTCTGAGCTTGTTAGAGTGGCTGAGGCTTGGAGGCCATCAGTGGCAGACCCCAGGCTCGAGCCAGCTCCTGGGCGTCTGGGCTAATCCTGCCCTTGTACACCTTGTGGCTGTACTAATTCTAAAACGAGGTGGTGGGCGAAGGGACCACAAATGGGCCCTGTCCACGTCGCTTGTGCCTGACAGGGAGGAAGTGGGAGCAGACCCTGGAGTCAGACAGCCTGGGTTGGGATCTTGGATCCTTGAATTCCTAGCTGTGTAGACCGTGGTCAAATGGCTTAGTTTGCCTGACTCTCTATTTCCTCATCTGTGAAATGAGGATCATCATAGCAGCCCTCTGACCCATTCATCATGAGCATTAAATGGGTTAATAGAGATAAAGAGGCTGGAACGGGGTTTGGTGCTCAAGAGGCACTATTTAAGTCTTTGTTTAAAAAAAAAAAAAACACCTAAAATCAGGCCTTAATATCTTCGATGTGAGCTTTTGAAACCAAGGCTCTTTGACTCTAATTGAAATTGTGCTTGAGTAGAAGAGGGAAAAGGCCACAAGAGGAGTAGAAGCCCGTCACGTCTGTGGCCCTTAATAGATGTTGTTGGATGAAAAGTGACATGCACGACGTTACCCTGTCTCGTACCAGAAGGCCTGAAACGCCAAAGTCCCCTGTCCTGGGAACAGTCCTTGACTGATTTCTGAATTATAATAGATGTGGTGTCAGCAGACCTTGTGTCCTGCCAGACTGCTCTGGCGCTGGGATGGGGCAGGCGGTTCTGTTTGCTAATTCCCTGGGTATTCTCTCCGTTCTGACTTTGTGTGCTTGAATTTGTAACCTCTGGTTTCATAGTCCAGAATCTCAAGAGCCCTGGTAACTGGCTGATGGTTTTAGGCGGGGTCTTCTGATCCACAGTCACAGGGGAAAATGAGGATCTTTGTGACATGATCAACTTAATGGGCCTTCGTTCGAGATGGGAGTCCCCAAACCTATGAAAGGCTGGGTAGTACGTTTTTCATGCTTCATGTATTTGATGCTCCGTGTAGCTGTTCCTCATCCAGAGGCCATCTGTAAACAAATGAGTGTGGCTTTGTCTGTGATGGACTCAGTTATGTATCCTACCCCCACCTGCCACTGCTGTGTTGATCCCTAACCCCCCAGTGTGACCTTGAGTGGAGATCGGACCTTTAAGGTTAAGATTACCTGAGTGGGGCCCTATGTCAGTAGGGCTGGTGACCATAGAGGAAATTTGGGTCCAAGTAGAGACATCAAGGCTGTGTGCTCACAGGAGAAAAGCCCCGTGAGGACACAGCAAGAAGGTGGCCATCTGGAGTGCAAAGAGAAACCAGCCCTTCTGACACCTCCCTCTTGGGCTTCTGGCCTCTGAACTGTGAGCACTACATTGGTGTTATTGAAGCCACCCCGTCTGTAGTGCTTGGTTGTGGCGGCTGGGGCCACTTCCCACAGTCCCAGTAAAACTTGACTCACAAACACAGATGGTGAGCTGGATTTGGCCCCCCGGCATAGTTGGCTGACCATGCCCTAGAGGATTGCCAGCCCTGAAGACCTCAGTAAGAAGGCTTGGAGCCCATGTTCGGAGCCAGGTGCTGGGGGCCTAAGGGGGTGATGGGTTATACACAGGTTCTCTGCTGGAATGGGGTTTACTCTCGTGGGGAGACTGACAGCCAACAAATGCACAGGACCAGAGCCAGGAGGACAGCGAGCAGAGCCGACTACTCTAGATAAAACAGGGGTGATGTGCTGTGGTCGGGTGACAAGGAGGAGGCGGGAGTGGAGGGAGGACGGTCAGGGGTTGCTGGGGAGGTGATGCTTGAAGCGCAGAGGTCCAGGAGTAGAGTGTCCCTCCCAGGCAGCGAGGCAGCCAAGATGCAAGGCCAGAAGCAGGAGCAAGCTTGGTAAGTGGGAGGCACTGGCAGTGGCCTTCCAAATGGAAGAATTTGGGGGAAGTTCCCCAGGGATGGGGCTGACCTGCATCTAGGCTGGAGTCGGCTGCAAAAGGCCCCTTTTACTGGCATCCGGGCGGTACCGTCCATCACCTCGGGGGCCGTCCCTGCCGCACCTTGGGTGACTGCCCCAGCGGTCCTCACTTCTCCCCTTTGAGGCCCTGCTCCCTGTGGGCTCAGAGTGGGCATGACTCCTCCCATTACACTGCCTGCTGTTTCCTCTTGGCTCTTGGCCCCGACGCTCGCGTGGGCACACTGGGAAGGACAGGGCCGGTGCCCGTGAGCTGGGAAGGTGGCAGAAAGCGAGATCTTGGAGGCCGTGTGGGAGCCTCATTGGAGTGTTTTGAGCAGAGATGGGTTTTAAAGGGCTCGTCTAGCTGTTGGGTTGAAAGCAGACTATGGAGCGGTGGCTAGGGGCAGGGAGCTAGAAACCTCACATGTCATGATTTTTTTTTATTAAAGAAATTTGACTTGTACTCTGTGTGTGGCTTGCTTCCTATTTGCCCTGTTGGGAGGAAAACGCATCAGTCATTTTGTTCCTTCTACCCCCGGAAGTTTCTGTTTTCTCCTTGTGCAGGGAGCCAGGGCCTCTCCAGAAGGGGCTGGTGGGTGGTCTTCTGGTCTGCGCTACATGGAGGTGGCTGTTCCCAGGCCTCCATGCCCAGGCCACGCGCAGGCAGGAGCCTCCCCTGCGGGCTGCTCCTTTCTCCAGGCCACGCTTGGCCACGGGATGTTTCTGCAGGCTCCCAGTATGTGGGGCTCCCCATCCTTGCCCCTCTCGGGGTCCTGCCCCCTGAGCTCATGGGGCCACTTCTCTGCCATCCCCCTCACCCCCTCTCCTGGTTTCTGTCTTGGTTCTTTCCCATAGCCCTCATTAATAACCTGCCTCTCCTTGTCCTATGCCTTCTGTGTTGGGGAGGAGTGGCTCGTCCTGAGGTGGGGAGTTGGGGCAGTTGGGCCGCAGAGCCTAGGACCTCTGAGAAACCTGGTGGCCCCTCTCGGGTTCTGTGTGCAGGCCCACGGGAACTGCCAACCTCTCGTTCCCTAAAGATGGGACCATGCTGCTTGTGAAGCCACAGAGAACAAATCACAGGGTTTAAATTCCCACATTGTGCGACGTGACATGCTTGCTTCCCCACCTGTGGGCAGCTCCGTGTGCGTTTAATACCTGATGGGGTCTCTGAAGGCGGGGACTACATGTGTGGTCACCATCATACAGGTGATAACTTGGGTACGGTAGACACTACGCGTGCAATGAACATGAAATGAATCGAATAAGCATTATTGACTGGACAGCCCTGGACATGTAACTGGGCCCTTCTCAGCCTCAGCTGCTTCATCTGCAACCTGGTGGTGGTCCAGCGCACCCCTCCCCGCCCTGGGATCTGAGGGGAAATCTGGCGCGTTCTGTGGGAATGGAGTTGACGGTCCAGTGGGGGAGACCAGCAGCTCCTCCCAAGCTGAAATGAGGTACGGCACACGAGGCGTTTGGCCCAGGACCTGCTCACAGTGACCAGCACTTTGCATCTCGAGCTGCCGTGGTGGGAGCCAGCCTTGACTCAGGTGCTCACAGCGGCCGGGCCGGCGGTAGACCGCCCCCATGCGGCCGTGCTCTGTGTGGAGTTTGTACCTCCAGGGGGGCTTGGTCCTGGCCGTCTGCACTGATGGCTCTCATCGGTTCTGCAATGGAGGCCTTGCCCGCCTATTCTACAAACGAGAGGGCGTGCCACTCACTCTCCCAGAGAGTGCGCCCCGAGCGTGGCGGGAAGCCAGTCCCACCGGCAGAGCTGGCATGGAAATCCACAGCTCGCTCAGAGGACGCACATGCTCAGAAAGCTTTGCCGTCTTGCCAGGACGAGCAGCCAGTGAGGCCCTGGTGGGCCTTGAGCAGCGACCTGGCATCAGGCTGCTGCTTCTGCCCTGAGGTTCCTTGGACATCGTTACTGTTGGTTTTCTCTGGGTGACAGACTGCATGGGCACCCTTGTGTTGACCACTCATGGCCTGTCATCTGCTCGAGGAGGGAGGGAACCAGCAGGTGGAGAGCGTCGGCTGGCTTTCTGCCCCACGTGGGAGATGTGCGTGTGACTGGGGGGCAGGGGTGAGGGGAGGAGTGGCTTCCAGGGCAGAGAAGCCGGAGCCAGGAAGGCGGAGCTGCGGAGCTCTGTTCTTGTTCGGGAAGATGCGGGCCTCAGTGGTTAGAGTCTGTTTTCTCAGGCCGTGCAGTTTCTCCCAGGGCAGCGGAAGAGTCAAGAGTTTAAGAGTTCAGGGATCCCGTCCCACCACGTCAGAGGGACCCTTGTGAAAGTAACCGCAACGTTTTCACTGTCGTTGGTTGAGTGACAGTGTTCTGAGAATCGGGTCGACAGCTCATCTGTGGTGCTACTTTGACGCAGCCCAGGAACCAAGAGAGGTAGCAATCAGGTGCCCATTTTATAGATGGGGAGACTGAAGCTGTGGGAGGAGAGAGAATAGAATTGGCTGCAACCGTAGGAAGTGTCTGCCCTGCCCTTCACGTGTGTTGGCTCGCAGCCCTTCGAGAAAGCTAGAGGTTTGCGTCCTCACGTGGTTTGTGGGCTGTGTTCCAGGAGGAACTCTTTCCCTGGGAAATTGCCTGGACGGCAAGGACTCCTAGGGCTCAACCATGAGTAGGCGAGAGAACCCAGAGTGTAGCCAGGAGGTCCCCCTTCCCACCGGCTCCAGGCTTCTCTCTCCTCTCACCTCCCGTCCTCTGCGGGAGCGGCTTCCGTTGTCAGTGCTTGACCCAACACACTGGGTCTGGCCCTCGGTCGGCAGTGAATTAAGTCGGTGGCTCCAGACTGACTCCTTGGGAAAACCATTCTTGTATTCAGTGAAATGTGTGTTGATGGATCAGTGAATAAAGCAGATGGGCAGAGCATACTTTGTAGTGGAGCAGACATGGAGGACGAGGGTCTGTCCCTACATTCCCAGCAGAGGACCTCAGATGGGCCTCCTCAGGCCAGCCATGCTGGCGGCAGTGGTGAGGGAGGCTGCCCTCATTGGCTGAACCTAATCCCGCTCCCCCCCCACCACCCCTGGAGCTGGGTGAGGTCACTGGCCCGGAGTTACACCGGGTCCCGGGGGGAAATCAAGGGCTTTCCCAATGGATGCTGGGGAGGCCACCCAGTGACCACGCACAGCGCCGCTGGGGTTCTGCCCGTGGGAAATGCAGGGAGGCTTGTCCTAGGGTGGACAGGCTTCCTGGATAACAGATCCCAGTTGAGAACAAGAATCTGCGGTGTCCAGGCGTATATGTGTTTTCCCACCCCCCACACACTGCGGTGTACGTGTTTCCTCACCCCCAGCACTGCATTATACATGGTTCCTACCCACACTGCGGTATACCTGTTTGCCCACCCCCCCACTGTGGTGTATGTGTTTTCCCACCCCCCACACTGCGGTGTACCTGTTTGTTGGCCATGTACGTAGTTAGATAATTTATAATCTACAAAACAAAACCCTGAAACCTAAAGACGATGAGCAGAAGTAACTCTGAATCGGAGTTCTCATACTTGGCAGTGTCCCAGCAGATTGTCCAGAGCACCGGCTTGGGGGCCCTGTCGTGATGCAGTCACCTAAGGCTGAGTCATTCTCCTCTCCTGAGGTCACTGCTGCTCCCTTGAGTCATTCCCGTGCTGCTGGCATGACTTCTGCTGTCTGCCCACCAGCACTGATGTCATATTTTCCTCGAATTGGCTCCAATATTTTTTTTCATAAAGTCAACTTAGAAAGAAAAGCAGCATCATCAGCCATGAAGAAGGAATGCCTGCAAAAGCGGCACGGTGAATACAAAGCAGCTGTTCGTTTCCAGCCCAGCTGTCGGCTGTCCCAGGGTGAAAAGGGAGATGAGCCCTGGACCAGGATTTTGTTCCGGAATCTTCAGAGAGCCTGGGAACATATAAAGAAGAGCTTTGTCTCTGGTCTTTGGTCTCTCTGGTGACAGAGAGGAGTCTGAGTACGGACTCCATCACTTCACTCCTGTGCCTCAGTTTGTCCATCTGTAGTAGGAGTCTGTCTCACAGGGGTCTTGGGTTGAATGGGATCCTGTTTTGAAATCTCTTCACATGTAGTATGCTGTTGATAAATAGGTTTTATTGTCATTGTGTTATTTGAGCTTGTCCCATGCTGCTTCAGCGCTCATTTTAGTTTAAAATACTAAAATAGAGATGGATTTTAAGTGCTTTTTGAGCCAACTGACCCCACAGAAGAGTCTAGCAAACTTTACCAGTTTCCCCATGGGACCTGAGATCAGTGGTCTTCAGAGGTCCAAATGGAGCCGTCACAGGTGGATTTGGTCCCCCGCCCCCCATAACTTTCTCCTGGGGAACCAGCTTCCCAAGGGCTCTGTGGACGGCCTTTAGTTTATCTGAGGACGACGTCGTTGGAACTTCAGGGAGCAGCAGCCCCTCGCCAGCTGGTCCCGGGGTGCTGGGAAGGCAGGCCCCAGCAGTGCGGAGGGTCCAGGGTGGCGGCGTTCAGGAGGGATGGAGGGCAGGGGAAGATAGGAAAGTTCTAAGAGGGTGGCCTCCCCCGGCTCCAGCTGATTCTTGCGCTGTGGGGATGCTTTTGGCATTTCAGTGCTTGCACCTAGCTGACGTTCTCTTTCTTTAAGCTAGACCGGGCGAGCCGAAGCGATGCGCACTCTCTGGTCTGAGCCCGTCTCTTGCCCCATTTCATTCTTCTCGCCCCCACATCACTGACCTTGGAGTTCAAGTCAGCTCCTTTCTCCTCTCCTACCCCCGCAATGGTAACCAGTGCAACGAACACAGCTCAGAGCTGGCGCGCACTCCTCCTGACCTAGAGACCCATCCATCTGGGAAATGTCCGAAGCCCCCAAGCATCCTAAAGCCCCTCTAGCCCCGTCAGGTCCTATAGGACCTCGAGGGAGATGAGCTCAGCAGAGCCGGCAGCCGCAGAGTCTGAGCCAGGACTCTAGCTCAGAGCGACTTCCCCCAGGAGGCTCTCCTCCTCCTCCCAACCCTTTGTCTAATTCCCCCTAGTGGCAGGCATGTCACAGCCATGTGGCCCAACAGCCACCTCTGAAAAGGCGCTGAAAGCATGCAACTACCCCAGAGATGTAACTGTTTTTCCTTTGCAAAAACGTGTCCTCCACTGGCACTTTGTCCCAGGTCTGCGTGTCTGATGGGAAGAGGGGAGAAAACTCTGCAATGCCTCCACATTAACTGTAGCCCTTTCCATCCGGCCTCTTCTGAAGGGCGTTTGTGAGAGGGAGCAGCCTTGTTGGAAGGTCACAGGACATGGGTTCATTTGCTCAGTGTCCCAGCAGATTTCAGTTTGACAAGAAGACTGTGCCTAACGGGGGCATTGGAGAGCCCACGCCAGGTGATTTGGACAATGTTGGCTTCGCAAAAAATTAGTGAAATGCATTCTGGCAGCTCTTCTTTGAACAGTAATTGTGATACTCACTGTTAGGGAAAACCTAATTAATAACACCGGGGGGAAAAAGCTACCTTTAAGTAATATTAAGGTTGTGACAAGCACTTTATAAACCCAAGAATTCAACATTAAGGTTTAGACTTGATCTTTCAACCTGTGGCCCATTGTTCCCAGGTGGCGAAGCAGATAAAATGCTTTAATTAAATACTTGGGAGGCACTTTGCTGGTTCTTCTTATTTATTCTCTTGTGCGAGGTTGACATCTTGGAAATTTCTGAGAACAAAAGAATCTAGAGAAATTGGTTTTCTCTTTAGCTCATCAGTAGGATTATATTTAAACGGAATTTTTGTCTTTTAACCGCCCGCCCCCCCCCCGTCCCCGCCGCCTGGATGTGACGGTTGGGGAGTCCTGGAAGGGGTTGAATTGCATGGACAGGCATGGGGCCAGTTGTCTAGACAAGGTCGACAGACTTTCTGAAAAGGGCCAGATAATAAGTAAGTTCAGCCTAATGGAAAGAAGGTCTCTGGCGCATGTACCTGGGTACACAGGGTCATGGACCGCACAGAAACACATGGGCAGGGCTGGGGTTCAGTAAAACATGATGTGCACAGACAGACAGCGGGGCTGGGTTTGGCCCTCAGACCATCGTTTGCCAGCCCCAACCAGAAAGTCGGGACTCTGGTGGCCTGGGTGGGAATCTGCGGTTGCCCCCAAGTCTGCAGCCCTGGACAAGTGCTTCAGGTTTCTTGGAGGAAAATGGGGGTGATATTCTAGTACCCACGTGGGGTGTGCGGTGTAGGAGGCACAGAGGCCTGAAATGGGGTGTGTGTGTGTACGTGTACATACATGTGCACATGCACACGTATGCAATAGTGCCTGGCAGCAGGGGTCCATGGGGCAGCCCTAGTTAGGTGGAAATCAGTGTATTGGTCACTGCGAGCCGGTGTCCGCAACATCTGGGAAATAGGGGACCCGGGGGTGGCGGTGGCTGCTGGAGGTGGGGAGAGACAAACCCTCACGGCTGTGTGCTGGGCTGACGGAGCCCCGGCTGCGGGCGAAAGAGACCTGGAGGGGAGATCCTGGAGGCCCGTCCAGGCCGGTTGCTCCCCGTGATGGGATTTCAAGGCTCCTCTGTCGATTGCCCTTTCCCGTGGTTGCTGTTGACGACAGAACATTCCCTCGCTCTACAGCTGTCTGTGGAGGGGATGGGGTCTTCCAGGCCTCTGAGGGGCATTCAGCCTTCGCAGCAGAATGGGCGTTCCAATGTGGTCATGTGCTCGGGCTGCCGTGACCGCGTAGCACAGACCGGGTAGGTTTAACAATCACAGTGACTTTCTACCCGTTCTGGAGGCCAGGAAGTCCAAGATCAAGGTGCAGCCGGCCCGTTGCCTCTGAGGCCTCTTTCTTTGGCTTGTAGGCGGCCACCTTCTCCTCATGGTCATCTCTCGGTACATCTTTGTCCTAATTCTCTAATAAGGGCACCAGTCATGGTGGATTAGGGCCCACCCCAGTGACCCCTTTTTTCCTTAATCACCTCTTTAAAGATACTGTCTGTGGGCAATTAGGGTCTGCAGTACGGGGCGGGGTGGGGGGTAGGGATTTCCACGTAAGATGGGGTGGGGGGGGCACGCAGCAGGTGGACTCTCCAGGTGCCTGAAAACAGTGTGAGGGACAGTGCACAGAAACCTTCAAATCTGAGTCCACTGATGGACGGGCAGTGGGCAGGGAGGAAGGGTCCCCAGGTGGGCCACCTGCTGGGCTCACTCCAATGAGGTGACCCTTTGGGATTAGGTCGGAGCAACACCCCACTGGACGCCGGGTAGACAGTGCCCTGCGTGCCCCCAGCCCGGGGGGTAGGGCAGTCCTCCCGATTCCCCAGGACCTCCCTGCCGAACTCAGCCCCACCCAGACCCTGTCACCTGGGGCCCAGCAGCGAGCGCCGTGGGGTCACAGCGGCCGGGCCGTGCTCACTGCATGCCGTGGGGCAGGCGCTGCTTGCCTGAGCCTCCCTTTCCTCACCGCCCGGACGGCGTGTGGACCTCCGCACGAACGTCTCTGTGAGCATTAGCTGCTCAACTGTAGTGCTGCTGGGGTTTTTTTGGGTTTTTTTTGCTACTGTTATTTCTCTCCATCGTAGTTGGTTCTGACCTGTTGGCATCCCTTGGTCTTTGCGATAAAAGTGTCTGTTAAAGCAGCTACTCCGGAAGCGGACCCCACGATGGTTCCGAGCGCCTCAGCAAGTGTGAAGAGAGTTCTACGAGCAGAAGAGCAGGCTTTTCGCTGCCTCGCATCCTGGTGACCGTGTTTTCTGTGCCGTCAACGGCGCTCGGAAAACTGAAGTGCAGCCTGTGAGCCTGGCCCCGACCTGCCTCGCTCCCGGCCCGAGGGGGACGGCAGGGCTTCGTGGAGCGTGACTGACTGCCGTGTGCCTGGGATTTGTGGTTCTCCGTCCCCAGAGGACCCGGTGCTCTCACTCCTCAGTCACCCGCCCTTGTCTCGCCACGGCTAAGCCTCTCGGGGGGCTGTCAGTCCCTTCCCTGGGGCATCCGCTAAGCCACATCCCCTTGACAGCTCTGCCGCCTGGGCTGGGATCTTACTCTTCGCGGACACGTCTCACTTGCTTGGCCTCTTTTTGCTGGAGTCCTGTCCTAGCGTGATGGTGGCACTGTTTAAGCCCGTCACAGAGTCTTGGAGGGGTGGTGGCTGGATATGGGTGCTCAGGTGATGAGGACGCCCCCTCCCTGCCTCACCAGCTCGTGTCCTCACCCCACCCCAAGTTCTCAGCAGGGTCACATGCCGGGCGCCTGGGGCTTCTAGTCTGGAAGCTCAGCAAGTCCAGCTGAAGGTCTGGGATGGGGTCTCAGCAGCCTGTCGCCTGGTGAGGCTGGGCTGGGGCTGCCGGCAGGCACCCTGCAGGTGGGCGGAGATGGTTTCCCAAGACAAAACACTTGTGCTTTGACAGTAGACAGGACGGAGACGCCAGGCTGCCCGGCAGCTGACGCCGCTCAGAGCCGGGGGCTCTGGCTACCTGGGTTTTCTTGTCTGGCCCTTGGCTGAGTTGTCCCGTGAGGATCATCTGGATCCCAGTGGCTTCTGTGATGGCGTGTTTCAGTGGCACAAATGACCCGAGTGATGTGTGTCGTGTACAGGTCTATGCAATAAGTAGGAGCATGCGTTATTTTAGTGTCTACACTTGCCGAAGGGGGCGCACGTGTCCCTGGACGGTGTTGCCTTCTCGAGTTCACGGTCCCCTGGCATCGAGTCCTGCTTTACGTCCCTCAAGAGGGTGGACTAGAGATGTTTGCACCCCTGTGAAGTGGCCCTTCTCTGTCGAAGCAGCCTTGAATGACGTAACTCATGTTTGTTCAGCATCTTCCTCTGTCCTTCTTACCTGCTGACAAGGGACTCTCTTCCCAGAGGGATTCAGGTGTCTGTGGCCGTGAGGGTGCCTGTGGGCTCAGCGGGGCCCTGGTCTGAGAACGCGTGGTGTGCCAGCCGGGCGCCGTCCTGAGTTGGGTTTGTAGGCTGCCGTGGACGCAGTGCCTTTTCCCACAGACGTAGATGTGTGATCGGTCCCCAGCTGGCCCACCTCACCCTTGTGGCCTGAGTAGATTTCTCTGAGCAGCACAGAGGAAATTGTGAGAATATACGCTGCTCTGTATAAAAAAAAACCACAAGCGGATGCCTTCAGTGGCCCTGGGTTCTCGTCCTCAGACGCCACCTCACTAAGCTCTCCAGCCCCCCACTCCCGTGGAGGAGGACATCAGGGTTGGGGCCTGTGCAGAGGGCTCGTGCACATGCCCCGCCTCATGCCCCAGCCTGGGGGTGCTCTGTGTGGCAGTGGGAGGGGTGGTTATGTACCCCAGGGGACATCGGGCAATGTTGGGACACATCTTTGGTTGTCACGATGAGGAGGGGGTGCTACGGGCTACGTGAGTAGAGGCCAGGGGTGCTGCTAACATCCTATGATGCACAGGACACCCCCAAAGGAAGGAACTTTTGAGCCCCAAATGTCAGTGGTGTGGAGGCCGGGACACCTTGGCCCGTCTTACTGCTGTTGCACCTGTGAAGACACGGGGCAGGACAATTAGATGTCTCGTCCTGGGCCTCCAGTCATGTAGCAGGAGGGGTAGAGCCCAGATGGGGCTCACAGTTGGCCTGGTGGCCGAGTTCTGGTCTCCTTGCTGTGCTGGCCTGGGTGCACTAGTGAACCTTCCAGCCATCCCCTACCCGTTACTCTAAGCCAGAAGTGGGTAACCTTCTCCGAGGAGCCAGATAGGAAGTATCATAGGCTTTGCAGGCCCCATGGTCTCTGTCATTGTGATGAATGGCCATAAACCAGATGTAAACAGATGGCCATGGCTGGGTCCCCATAAAACCTTGTGTAGAGAAACAGGCGCCGGGCTCGATTTGGCCTCCGGATGGTCGTTTGCTGACCTCGTTCCTGTACGTGGCACCTCGTTTTGGGGGTTGCTCATTTGTCAGAGGGCACGTGGTACAGTCAGGAGAATGTAGGTTTTGTTTTTGAGATGGTGCAGGTGGATTTTGGTGCTGTCTTTTACTGTCTTATGACCCTGTCACTTACCTTCCAGACTCTGGTCTGTGTCTGTAGAATGGGGACCGTAGTCCTGACCTCACAGTGGTGTTGGGACTTAGGAGGGAGCGGGAACAGAGCTGTTGCACAGGACACAGAGACCCCATCGTGGCCTTGAGCAAGTGACTTGGCCTGGGCCTCACTCGCCTCATCTGTGGAATGGGCTTGGTGGTTATGGACAGTAATGGCTAAAGCCTTACAGTGCATCTTGGAGCCAGACTTCTTGTAAGAAGTGGACCATTTAATCCGACAGCTCTGGGAGCCAGGTGGGCACTGTTGTCCCCGTTGTCACCATTTGTTACTATATGAGGAAGCTGAGTCCTGGAGAGCTTAGAGAGCGGTCTAAGGTGACCTCTCGACAGGTCGTTGGGCCAGGCAGCCGAATCCCAGAGCCCTGGGTCTTAACCACCGCACAGGTTCCAGCTCCCAGAGCTTGCGACAAGTTCTAGAACCAATGTCAGCATCCGGCTCTCAGTAAGTCACGTCAGATATTTCCAGCCATGGACTCTCATTACTCAGTGGGGTGAGTGTTGGGCCAGTTTTAGCTTTGAAAGGAAAGGCTTCGTAAGCTTGGAGCCAAGTCCTGGGTACGGAACATGGGTGGCCACGCCATGCCTGCCCCTCACAGGCCACCAGACGATTCCTCGTCTGCCTTTCACCAGTTGCGAACAATTGATCTTTTCGAGGCCGCAAAGCCAACCTCAGCTTCTTGGTCTGCAGCTGCATCTGTACTTGGCAGAGGGCTGTGGCCTCACCCCACAGCCTCCGACCTAGGGCCCTGGGCTTACGGGAGCTGGGGAGGGGAGGGCCCCCGTGCCCAGACCCATCCGGCCCTTGTCCAGAAGCCGCTTCTGGGCCTCAGCTGCTCTGGAGACCCACTTCCCTGGCTGCTGGACTCGGCTCCCGGAACCTCCTACGTGGAGAAAACAGCACGGAAGCAAGATGCACGCCTTCTCTCTGTGCTCCGGGTTGGTCTCCTTGGGCACGGATTGCTTTGGCCTAGGTGTGCCACAAATGGATTGGAGGCTGCCCGAAAATTAACTAACTGACTGACTCTTGTCCTGAAGAGCTGCGGAAGCAGCTTATGTTGCACACAGGTGCTAGCAGCATGCGGTGTTGTGTCTCCTATGCTGTGTGTCCTCATGGGCGTGTTCTTCAGCTTCCCTGAGCCTCAGTTTCCCCGTCTGTGAAGTGGGAACAACAGAAGACCTTCCGCAGGATGTTGTGAGAATTAAGTAATTTATAAGCATAAGCGTTGGTTAGTTACTTCAGTTGCTACCACTGTGATTGACATTATTACCTCTCACCTTGGGAAAAAGTACGATGGTCACAGGGAATCAATGGGTAGCTGGGGCCAGAACCAAAGGTGTGTGTGTGTGTGTGTGTGTGTGTGTGTTCATGTGCACATGTGCATGTCCTGGCCTCATTGCCTCGCGAGTGGCCTCTGGTTTTTCCGTGCACGAAGCACCATCGTTTTCCAGGGATGCGGGGCAACGTGGAACCTTGGCTCCTGTCCGAGAAGCTCCTCGTAGGCATGCCGGTCAGGAGGGCGGGTTAAGGCACCTTTATTGTGATATTTTAAGAATGCGTGTTACTCGCTCTGTAACCCTTTGCCTGTTGGGATAATGCCTTCGAGCCCTCTCCCGTCCTCATCGTGTTTAAGGCTATGGTCTAAAAACTTGAGAAAGACCTGGAGGGAGCTTGGTGGGATGGCTGGCTCGTGAGGACCCCGTCTCTGGGCCCACCTTCCGGGTTCACCAGCACCGGGAGCCCCTGGGTGGACGCCCCATCTCCACGTTGCTCGCTCAGCCTCATGTGTGTCGTGTCCTGTTGCCATGCATTTTTCCGCAGACACTTCCTCAGCCCTCACAGTCCGGTCTGCTTTCCTGTGACTTTCTCTTAGCTTCACACACCCTCCTTCCTCCTCCAGCTACCTGCTTTGGTCCTTCTAGCTTCAGCTTCCCCCAGTGGAGCTCCTCTCCTGGGCCAGCTCCGAGACCCTCCCGGCTACACTGCCCAGGCATCTGTGTGTCCTTACACCAGTCTTTGCAGAATGTCCTGGAAAAGGCTGGTGCAGGCGAGCCACAGCCTGACAGCTCCCGCCTGTCCCCTGAGGTCCCATGGCAAGCACCTCCATCCCTCCACCTCCATCCCTGCACAGCACTCCCTCAAAGCCCTGGAGCTCCCGGCCTCGGGTCATAGCTCCACAGGGAGGCGGGGCCTCCCTCTCTTTCCCGAAGCCTCTGCCGCTGTCTCCTCCCTTCTCACTCTGATGTGGCTGTTCCTGAGACGGTCACCTGGGATGGGGGCGGCATCAGTCCTGCTAGATGCCTCTGGCAGGGACCCTTTCCTTTGATAATTTCTAAGAACTCGTTGTCATCGGCATTACAGAAGTATTTCCCTTTGATCTGTCCTTTGCCCATGGCCTGGCCGATGGCATAGTCTGCAGGGCCCAGTGCAGCATGAAACTGTGGGTCTTGGTTGAAAAATTAGGACTTCCTTCCACCCTCTCTCTTTCCTGACCTGTCAGGGTGGTTTTTAAAGTTTTTATTTGCCCTTGAACATTGTGTTCCCTGGGGACCCTTGCCCTCCTGGCGAGTGCAGAGCCTTATGGGTGCCAGGAGCCCGGTGCCATGGCGTGAGCTTCATGGGCCCGTGCTGCACCTTGTTGTGGCACTTCTGGGGCGGGGCGAGTGGCGGTGACAAAGAAGCAGGCAGCCAGGACCCCGCATGTCCTCTGCTCAGGAACACACCCCACTGCCCGTCAGACTTCACTTACACAGCCTCAGCTCACAGGTGAAATTACTAAGGATGTCAGGGTGGGGAGCACAGAGCATCCAGCCCAAGTGGAGGGCCACCAGGCCGGTCACACACCCGTGAAGCCAGCCCTATGCTGGTGACTCGGTTTGTGCTCTTTTCCACAGCAAGTGGCACGTGGCCCCCTCTTCTTGTAGCTCCTGCATTCCTCGAAGGCAAGCGCGGGTGGGGTTGGGAGGAAGAGGCGCCAGTGCTGGGGGTTCCTTCGCAGAGCCCGTGCGAGGACACGTCTCCGGAAGGCGGGAGGGCATGGGGGGTCATCTCCCGTGTTGTCAGGGAGCGGGTGAGACGCGGGGATCCTGGCTCTTGCCACCACGTTAGCTCAGATGTGCCTGTGTACTTGAACCACGTCCCCCCGAGGGCCCTGTCTGTGGCCCCGTGGGTGTGCACTCTGCCTGCAGCTTCTCCTCCGACTGGAGGCTCTGCACCCTTTCCGTTGAGAGAAGGTCCCTTTGCAGCTGGGGCTCAGCACAGAATAGTCCCGTAGGACACCTCCCCTTCAGACCAGGCCCCGAGGGGGCCCAGCCGCCCCCCACCCCCCGGCCCATCGCAGTCCCTTCTGGGGATGACTGCGTTGCCCGGCACGGAAGCCAGGGAGCGAGGGTGTGCTAATGCCCCTGGCCGAGCAGCAGGTTGTTTAAAGACCTGTTGTAGTTGTTGATTTCTGGCTACACTGACAGAGCAGCACGTGCAGTTAGTGTGTCGGTGCTGAAGCCACGCTGCTTCCTCCTGGATGAACGGCCGCAGACAGGAGACCGCTGCACAGCTGCCCCCACCCTCCACTCGTTTGGCCGAAGGGGTAGCGGGAAGCTCAGAGTGGGGCGGAGGGAGTCGCCCCATTGGGGAGTCAGACAGACCCGGCTTTGAACTGGCCAGCAGGTGGCTGTCAGTTTTGAGCAGCTGTGTGTCCGTTTTCTTATCCGTCCAATGAGGGCGAGGATGTCCTCCCCACTCGTGACAGGGTTCAGTGACATGGCCCACGTAAGACGGGCACAGTGCAGCCGGTGCCAGCTGGCCTCGCTGGCTCGTCCAAGCGTTCTCTTCCGTGGCCGGAGCCCCAGCCAGGAGTCTCCCGGGGGGGACTGTCCCCGGATACCACGTCCAAGCGTGGCCCATGTCAGGGAACTCTGACACTGGAGGGAGTGCGATCCAGAGACCTCCCGCTCTGACCCAACTCACACGGAAATTCTGTTGGTGTTTTTTCTCATGTCACACACGGCGAGTACCTGGGCCGGGCACAGGTGCGTAAGCTCTGGCGCCCACACGCACTCGAGCCAGACTTGGTCCTGCCTCTCCGCAGCCTACGCCGTAGCACAGGGAAGACGCTAAAAACAAGTCGTCAATCAAGAAGTTAGTCTAGGAGTATTTTTTCCATGTTAAAAAGAAAATGACTCCCAGACATAGTGGGTTTAAACGACATTTTGTTGGTTTGTGGCCGAGTTGGCCATCCGGCATGTGAATGTGCCAGTCTGTCCGTAGCCCGTCCCATGCCAGTGCCCCTCTGGGTCAGAGGGCCTCAGGGGCCAGGGGTTCCTGGTCACCAGGGCGTCCCCTTAGGATGGCTCACACGTGGCAGCCGACTTCCTCCGAGGGAACCACTGGGGGTGGAGAGGGCGAGGGTGAGACGGGGGTCAGGCTTCTGTAACTTGTCTTAGCTGTGGTGTCGCAGAACTTCTGCCATTCTCTGTGCAGAGTCGTCCCTGGGTCCGGGCCACACTCGAGGGGACATGCAGGCAGGCGGTTGTTAGGAAGAGCCCCTGCAGACAGGTGGTCAGGGAGTACCACCCCAAGGAGGTGCCGTGTGAGCTGGGGTCTCAGCGATGAGAAGGAAGCTTGAGGGAGACTCAGATGGGGCAGGTGCAGCGGGGTGCCTGGGAGACCTTGTGTCAGGGCGTGGTGAGTTAAAAAAAAAAAAAAAGTGTGAAGATAGGCTGGAAGCGTTGGCAGGGTCCAGCCTTCGCTTGTAGAGATCCTGTGGTCACGGGAGCTCACTCCTGACAGAGCAGCCTGTCCTGTTGAGGGTTAGATCAGGGGTTTTGCTCTTCTGTTGGGCTGGGACTCGTCTTCGACGCCCTCCTGCAGGTGCCCGGTCCTGGTGCTCTGAACTGGAGTCATAGACCTGAACCTGGCGGGCCTCCTGGGTGCAGTGCAGTGGGCCGGGCATCACAGGACTCACACTGAGGTCAGCGTGACGGTGTCCCTGAGCTGGGGGGGGGGACTTCTGGGGTTGGGGAGTGGGGCCCAGGCACCAGGCAGAGGCGGCAGGAGCCGTGTAGGCTGCAGACAGAGGTCCTCCCTGTGAAGGACGTGACCCGTGACCTCAGAATAGCAGTACGCTGGCTGTTGGCACAGCGGGGATGGAGCTGGATGTGGTTGGCACCTGGTGGGGGGGTCCGGGTCAGTGACCCAGAGTGTGAGGGAGATTCCTCAGACATGAGGAACACTGCAGAGATGATGTCATATTTGCAAGTTCACGGCTGCCTCTGTTGAAAAGGGCCCCGCGCTTGCCTTTGGCTTCAGAACCAGGCTTTTGGAGTGCGCGTGCCTCTTGGGAGCCATGGCCTCTGTGGTATTTTCTTCTTCGTTCCTCCCTCCTATCTGTGGTACGCTCGTCATACCCCAGGCACCGTCCCTGGAGCTTTCTGGATGTGGTTTGACCCCTGACACCCCTAGCCATCAGGTACCAGCGCCCTCCTTGAGGGTGGAGCCCACGGCCCAGGAGCTCGGCCATTCCGCCCCGTCCCACCATGGGGACCGTGGAGGTGGTCCCCCCTGCCGCCCCCTGCCTCCAAGCCTGTCCCCTCGCTGCTTCCCTCACACCTTTTTCCCTTGTCAAACGTCTTGGGTCAGAAACCTCACTGGCGTCCGTGTAAAACATCACCAAAGAAGGTTCTGGAACCTGTGGGACACGCGTAGAGAGGGGCTTAGTTTTGATGTGGAAGAAGGTCCTGGAAGCAGATAGGAATAGGGGGTGGCTGTGATGGTTGCACTTCCTGGGCTGTGTCAGTACCTGCCCCCCCCTTCCCCATCACATAATTGGTGATTTCTGAGCATGGGCAGCGTCAGGCTCCACGATTTGGCTCAGGGAGGCAGCAGTGAGCAGAAGCACAGCCCCTGCCTGACCCGCACCCCGTCTGGTGCGTGAGGCCCTCAGCGCTACAATCCAGGAAGGAACAGGGGCCACCCTCACATTCCCACGGGTGATTCAGGGAGCTGACGTGCCCGCAGGACAGGACCCAGGGGTCCCGGCACCTTCGGTGGAGCCAGAGGGGGAACCGTGGCCATGGACTGCGGTGCGGGGATCCCCCCTCCATGTGAGACTCTCCTCTTCCCGTGAGAGAGGTGGCCGGGTCTGGGGAGGCGGCCGAAATGAGGCCACGGTGGGGGCAGCAGACCTGGGGGCTGGGAGGTCCCAGATCAGGGCTCAAGTGGCTCCATGTCGCGGTGGGGGCCCACCTCCTGCTCTGCACATCCCTCATCGTCCCGTGCCTCCTGCAGGCTTCGCGGTTCCTTCTTCTAAGCACTCCGCTGGGGTCTGAATGTCTGTGTCCCCCCTGCATCGAAACCCAGCGCCCCCAGGAATGGGCTGCGGAAGTGGGGCTTACCAGTGTGCTTAGCGCCCCAATAAAGCAGCCCAAGAGCCCTAGCCCCTTCCATCTTGCGAGCACACAGTGGGAAGCGGCAGTCTGCCACCCAGAGAAGGGCCGTCACCGGAGTCCAACCCTGCTGTCACCCTGCTCTGGGACTTCCAGCCTCCGGGACAGCTGAGAAATATATGTGTGTTTTTGTAATGTACCCAAATACTGTTCTAGCGGCCTGAAGAGTTGAAGACAGGCCCTAATCCCATTCGTGGGGGCTCCATCCTCATGACCAGTGTCCTCCCAGAGGCCTACCTCCCAACGACGTCTCATGCTCGGTAGGCCTGGACCTCGGACTCGTGGCGGGGGACACATTCAGTCTGCGTCACTAACTTGCATGGCAGCTGGTGGTTGTGGGTGCAGATCATTCTTTGTAGAAAGAAGTGCAGGGGTTCCTAGTATTGACCTTTTTTTTTTCTTGTTTTAAAAAAATGTTTAGTTTCAGAGAGAGGGAGGGTGGGAGAGACTGTGCAAGCAGGGGACGGGCAGAGAGAGAGAGGGAAAGAGAATCCCAAGCAGGTTTTGCACGGTCAGTACAGAGCCGGGTGTGGGGCTCGATCCCGTGAACCGTGAGATGATGACCTGAGCTGAAAACCAGTCAGATGCTCAGCCGACTGAGCCCCGCAGATGCCCCTGATGTTCGCTTTTCTAACATTTAAACATTAAAAAAATTTTTTTTCATGTTTTTTATTTATTTTTGAGAGACAGAGAGAGACAGTGTGATCAGGGGAGGGTCAGAGAGAGAGGGAGACACAGAATCTGAAGCAGCTCCAGGCTCTGAGCTAGCTGTCAGCACAGAGCCCGACGCGGGGCTGAACCCATGAACCGCGAGATCATGACCTGAGCTGAAGTCGGACGCTCAACCGACTGAGCCCCCCAGGTGCCCTATGATATTTAAACATTTAACATTGCTCACATATAGAAGATGCTTAGAGGTGATGTATATTCCTCTCCCCATGTGCTCCACACACGTATGCAGTACTTCCTGCGTGCCAGGCACTGTTTGGGGCCCTGCAGCGTGGCCTTGAGCATGATGAAAATCACTGCCCTCCTGCTGCCCACTTCTTGTGAGGATGAAGGGACTATGAAGATGACTAGTCAGATGACAGGTGCGGTTGTGCCGAAATCAGCACAGGGGCGGGGACTGATGGGACGGAGGGGAAATAGTTTGTGGTGTGGACATACCAGGTTGTCCGGAGAGAAACCAGGGATAAAGGCCCACAGGTGGGAGAGAGAGTGAGCCAGGTGGTTAATTATCGGCAGGCGGGGTGGGGGGGAGTCTAATGCAAAGGGCACAGCAAGTGCAAAGGCCCCTGCTTGTGTTTAAAGCACAGAAATGAGGCTGGCGAGGCTGGAAATGGCGTCGGGGCAGTGGTAGGAGACCGGGGCAGGCAGAGAAGTAAGGACTGGTCAGGCCAGGCCTCCTCGGCCCTTGTTGGGACTTGGCTTTCACTCTGAGTGATGTGGGAGCTGCCGGCGGATTTTGCGCAGTGGCGGTGCAGGTGCATTGGTCGCTCTGTTGAAAGCAGGTGGATGGTGGGCCGGGCAGGGGCGGCGAGACCACCTGGGGACTCTTGCAGGAGTCCCGGTGAGCCAGCCTGGCGGCTTGGACCAGCGTGCTGGTAGGAAGCGGTAAGAGGGTGGCGGGTTCTGGACTTGGTTTGGAAGGAGGGTGTCCGGTTTTGGGTTGCATATGGGCCATGAGGGAAGGAGGAGCCTGGGAGGATTCCAGAGTTTCTGGCCCACACAAAAGGAAGGCAGTGAATTATCATCTGGTCTAAAGGGGACACCTGCAAGGGGAGGAAAGTCACGTTTGGTTTTCAGGCCGTTTACTTTGACGTAAATGAGTGAGCAGTTGAATACGGGCGTCTGGGCTTCCCCCAAAGATGTAAATTTATTGGTCCTCAGTGTACAGATGGCGTTTTAAACCTCAGGGCTGGCTGAGGACATCTAAAGAGGTTTAAAAAATCTCCGTCTGAAGCGGGGAGCTTGCAGACCTCAACTCCCCCATTCGCCCAGATGTTGAATGGAGCGGCTCAAGGGCAGTGAGGGGCAGCCTGGCTGCATTGCTCACCCATCACCTGCCATTTTCAGCTCCTTCCCCCGTCCTCCCAGGGGCTGGCAGGATCCCTGTCACGTCCACACAGGGACAGCGTCACGTAAGCACGTAGATCTGGTCATGAGGGGGTCCAGAGTGGAAGTGCTGGGGCTGAGTGACTATGAGTGACCCCCCCCCCCGCCACTGCCCTCAGCTGCACACTCAGCTGTCCCCTGGGCTTGGCCACATCCCTGAGCCAAAGCCCCATTCTTTCCACGCGGTTCATGTGTCGTGTGATGAGTTTGCCTTCTTGGTGTGGGCAGAGTTCCACCCAAGCGGCTCAGAGGTGTTTTCGGGGGCTGAGTCACCATGAAGGCCAGAGGTCAGCGTGTTGTTGGGGCCAGACCTAGCCTTTTTAATGTGCTGAAGGCGAGGCCTCTGTTTTCTTTGACAAGGAAGTCATTGGCATGTGATCCAGCGGAGGTGCGTGTGAGGTTACGGGGCAGGATGTGTGCGCCCCCGTGAGCACCGTGCTTGTCGACACGGAAGCTGTTGCGTTGTTGGCCGGGCCCGGGTCCTCAGAGAGCCGTCCTGCCTTGGCCGCCTTCCTGCTGTGACGTACTCTTAACAACAACAAAACTCGCCGTCTGTTACCGCAGTCGCGCCCTTGTTGCCTGTGAGGTGCTGTGCGCCTCCTTAAAGGACCCTGTATCCTTTGCCCTTGTCCTTAATTTATGTCAGCCTCTCAGTGTGCCAGCTCTGCCCTGAGGTCTGTGTCAGCCTCGATTTCCTTACCTGTAAAATGGGAATAGTGCTTGAAAAGAGGTGTGTATCTCAGTGAGGAATGTTGGCAAAGGACCTCCGATCGTAGAACACAGAACATGTCCGCCCTGTGGTTCCTCTTCTCACCGCAGCCCGGGGAAGGACCCGCATTGTGTGTGGGGCCCTCGCGGTACATGAGGTGTACAGGAAGCAGCTGCCGGGCCCGTGTAGCTGACACAATGCAGACCTTGGGGTGGATAGACTTGGGTTCAGATTGTCAGTGATGTAACTTGTCCCAGCCTAGCTCCCTCCGTGATGAGAGGGGAACGTGATCCCTACTTCCCGTGGGTGCCGTAAGGCGGCCTCTCACATGCTTCTCCGGGCTGTCTGCCCTTCTGCCGGCTTGCAGGCCCCCAAGTCCGGGACGTCCAAACTTGGGACATGCAAGGATTGTGTTAGTCAGCATAGGCTTGGTTCTGCTGCAGTAACAAGCACTCCCCAGTCTCAGGGGTTTCACGTAAGGGCAGCAGCCCTTGGCCAAGACTTGGAAGTGACACATGTGACTTCTGCCTGGAGCCCATTAGCCAGAGTAGCCAGATGCCTGCTCAGCCGAGCATTGGGGGTTGGGAGATGGAAAGGTGAGCACTGGTGTCTCAGCCACCAGGACTCAGGGCTGGAGCAGCGGCGGACTCCTGCCTTCAGACCAGCGCTTTCTGCCGGGAGAGAGAGAAACTGAGGCCTCACCCCTCCCCTCCCACCTTGGTACTTGCTGCTGAATGGAAGAACTGCCTGTTACTTCTACCAAATTCCTGGAGGGGGTGTGGTCTTGCCCAGTAGCCGATTGCTCAGTTAATAAAAGACCAGGACAAGGTCACGTTTGAGGCCATCTGTTGGGGTCGGTCATGGGGAAGGACTGTGATACCGTTGAATTTACTCAGTGTGTCTGCCTTGAAATTCCACGTTGTGTGTTTGTTTGCATTCTAAACCATCCTATCCTGTCTTTCCATAGTGAGGACCACGGAGTATAAAGAAATCTTGCAGGTGCACATGTTTTCATGTATGAGCAGAAGCCGTGAGAATTTGAATCCTAACTGCCCCGTTGTTTATTGAGCCCTCGTTGTGTATGGACTCTTTTAACCCTAACAGCAGCCCTAGGACTCAGGTGCTTTGGTGGCCGCCATCTTGTAGATGCAGAACCTGAGACCCAGAGAGGCTGAATGATTTGTCCAAGGCCATTCAGCAAGGCCCTGGCAGAAAGGGGTTTGAACCCTGGCCTTCCAGGTCCAAGTCCATCCTCCAGACCACTAGACTACACTGCTTTCTTAATCTTGAGCACGACCTTCCTTCTGTGTGGGTGTTGGTGGCCCCAGCTCACCCCTGGGCAGTGACTCGGTTTCTCCATGCGGGAAGAAGCTGGGTGGTCATTAGCTGAAGGGGGCCTCTCAGCTCCAGCGAGGGCCATGTGGTATGAGAAGGGACTCTCCAGGGGGAAAAACATTTTTTGGAGGCTCATAAAATTTAATGTTTTTCATTTACTGTCTTTCTTTTGAAACTTGGGCATAACGTGTAGAGCTGTGTTTGAAATATTTAGGAGGTCTCTGTAGGCCTTCTGAAGGAACGTGATTTAAGAATGCAGGCTGGACCCCCCTCGTTTCTAGAAGATGTCGGAATATGACAGAGAGCCATATAATTTGAGAATTTACATTCATATATGAAATTCTGCACGTTCCACCGCCCCGCACAATAAATGTTAGAGCGACACTCCAGGGTGGAATATGTTTTGAAGAAACCTCTGGAATGGGGAGTGGGTGTTGGGTACGGGAGAGCGTATATGACTTGCTGGGTCCGGCAGCCACTTCCGCGGAGTAGCCGCAGCTGCCCTGTGCTGAGCCCCTGCGTGCGCTGGTCTGGGAGGCTCTGCAGGCCACTCTGTGCCAGCAGCCCTGCCCGCGCTCTGTGACCGGTCCCCCCTCGCAGCTGGGGAGGCGGAGCTCAGGGCGCAGGCGCTTGGGGACGAGGGCCTGGGTTTCGTCTTGTTCAGGATCCTTCCTGCCCTGCAGGCTTCTGTGTGGTGTAAGCTCCGGACCTTCCCCAGGCCCCCATGGGCCTTCCCTCCACGTTCCTCCGCGCCACTGCCCACACGGTGTGGGGACTCTCAGGGTCTCAATCCCGTGGACACCGGGCCTCTCTGGGGTCGGGACTCCAGCAGCCTGTAACAGCGGTACTTGGAAAGGAGAGGCCAGCGAAGCTGTTTAAAGTCATTCTTGCCCCGTTTCCATGGCGTTTTGTCCCTATAATGGGTTATGATGGCTACCGTCGTATGATCCCAGGTGAACTGCATTATCTCCTGTGTTAACAGAAAGGAGACTTTGTCCTCTTCTCGACCACTGACCCTCCCATAATCCAGCAGATATAAGCCCTGGGAGTGTCTGGGTCACTTACCACCATCATTGTCACTGGGCAGTGATCCCCAGTAAGATGTGTGGGCATGGGGGGGATCCTAAACTCCATGCAGGGACCGTGAATTGTGTCGGAGACAGCTTTGTCTGCTGGGTGCATGAAGGCTGGCCATGGCTCGGCTGCGCCTCCTTCCGTGGGAGTTTTGTGTAACAGAGTGTGGATCCGGGTGTTAGCTATCGCAGTAACCTCTCTGTGATCACCGGGGAGTATTCTAGCTCCTTTGCATCTTGTTTTCCTCCCCTGTGAAATGGGAGCAACCGTAGTGCTTGGCAGAATGTCTCAGGCACCCGGGTACAGTTGTACAGGTTGTACACTGCACAAGGACATGTGCTCGGGGACCAGTAGGAGCTGTCTGTAGCCCATACCCCACTCTCTGAGCTTAGGCTTCGTGAGACTGTAGCTACTCCAAATGCACACCTTTTTCTTGTGCAAAGTATCTTTTATCGATGCCCTTGCTGATGCTCGATCTGCAGTGTTTGGAAAACAGTAGCTGCTGTCGCTCCCGTGGATGAATCATTTATGGAGACGATGGATGAGTGGATCGGAGGAGTGGGGGAAGGAGGTACACAGAGATTTGAATTAGGTTTTGAAGGGTAGGTAGGACTGTTGGAGGGGGAGCATCAGTGCCCATCTTTGCCCCCCTCCCCTTCCCACCTCACTGCCCTTTCTCTTGCTCGTGTCCTGTGCCTGGGAAGTCAGCGGGATGCCATTGAAAGCTATTGTTACCTTCGGAGCTCTGGAGACTCCAGCGTGGACAGAATGGATTAGTGTGTCCCGCCCGTAGCGTTCCCGCCCAGCTCCTTCTCTAAGGCCGGTCCTGCCGCCTGCACACCGTCCTAGACCCCCTTCTCCATGTGACCTTGAGGCAAATCCCAGACGTCCTTGCTTGTCTGCCTTATTGATGGGTGTTGGCAGAGAGGGGACTGAGCCCCAGCTCAGGAGTGGGGCGGAGGGCAAGGTGGGCAGCTGGGCCTGCCGTGTTCATCCAGGCGGGAGAGGAGGGTGCTTGTGACCGAGGCTTGGGGGACCAGTGGGAGGAGCGGGGGTGGATCTGGGAGGGGCTCAAATGGTAGACTGTATGGGGCCCGTGGCCCGGGCTGCTTTTTTTGGCACCCGGTTAATAGCAAGTAATGGCTAACAGTCTGGAGTACTTAGCCCACACCAAGCTCTAGGCTAAGCGCTTCTCATATGTTAAGTCCTTTAAACGTCAGAAAGGCCCAGTGACATTTACACTGTTACCAACCTCATTTTATGGATGAGAAACTGAGGCCCAGGGAGGGAAACCTGGATTGCCCGAAGCCTCTGCTCAGAGGGGGGAAGGTCCCGTGGCTCCGGGTGCACGCCCTGAACACCCCGCCAGGCTGCCTCTGGCAGCACGGGCCACGGGACCTGCCGGAGAGCTCTGGGGCCTGTGAGGCGCCGGCGCGGCTGTCGGTGGAGCGCGTCCTTTGGCCGGGGCGGAGCCCGTGCATTGGTGGGGCTGCGCCGTTCCTGCCACCCTGGCCCCTGTGTCTCCGTGCCGCGGAGGTGCTGGCTGCTGTGGTCACCGCGGTTCCCAGCTCCTCTGCCTTTGCTCCTGACGGCTGGCGGCAGAGGCAGGAAGGAAGTTGTCCGGGCCGTGAGCTGCTGCTGCTCGCGTGGCCTTTCTCCGTGCTTCCTTTGCGTCTTCTGGGAAGGGTCGTGCGTCAGGAGACACGAGGACTGGCTTTGGGGACTGGGACCGGAGCTGTCCCGGTTACCTGGAGATCTGTTGCTCAGTGATGTCCTGTTAGCTGTTGTTAGTTCTGGGCGTCCCCCCCGCCCCCCGTTAAATCGTAATCCCAGCCGGTGTTTCCAAGTATTACCGCTCGCAGGCGTGGCGTTCAGGGCCCGGAGGGGCTCGCTCCGAGGAGAGGAAGGCACGTGGCTCCACTCTGAACTTCCCACCAGGGTTTCCTCACAGGTCACGACTGATCTTGGCGACGTGGCACACGGAGCCCAGTCTTGGTGGCACGTGAGGGTGGGGCCCCTCCCAGGCATCGGCTGATCATGTCCCGTGATGGCTCCACGGTGTGCTGTCGGGGAGGACCAGCGTGCCTCGTGGGGGTGGGGGGGGGTGGCACGGGCAGCTCCTGGGCTCAGCCCCCCTCCCCCCAGCAGGAGCAAAGCGAAAGGCGGCCTGGAAGGAAGGAGGAGCCTGGAGAGACGGGGAGGCAGGAGACGCAGGACCGTGAGCGCTGGGCCCACGGACCCCTTCTGGCAGCCCATTGCTTGCTCTTTCTGAACCTTGGCTTCCTCGCCTGTAAAGTGGGCTCAGAGCTGCGCTTCCCAGGCTGGTCGTACCTGCTCAGGTAGGAAGCCGCTGGAACGCTGCCTGGCCCCAGAAGGCACTCGTTATGATCACCCAGGGCCCGTTCACTGGGGCCGGCACCGGGCAGCTGCCGAGCTCTGTCTTTGTTCCCCATGAGCAACCTGTTCAGTAAGGGACAGTGTCCTCATGTAACAAGGAATGAGAGTCATGAAGTTACTGACTCAGGGTCACACGGCCGTGAGTAGGCAGAGCCCGGACTTGACCTCCAGGCCCTTACTTTTCTGTCCTCCGTCCTGACCTGGTGCACCCTGCAGTAATGTGTGAGCCCCTCGCAGCGCCTTCTCACGGACCGTGTCCCTCAGGGACCAGCTTCCCGCAGGTCTTCACGTGAAGCAGCCAACACTTTGCACAAGGCTTGCCCTGGAGGCGGGGTGCTCCCCGAATCTTCTCGGGGCTTCTCCCTTGGTCGGACCCTGAAGTCCACAGTAGCTCTGCCGCAGCAGAGGTGCCCCCCCACCCCCGCGCCCTCTGGGTGCTCTCTCTCTCTCTTCCCGCCAGGGTCTCTCAGGGTGGGTGTCTGTAAAACGGCCTGAGGCTGGGCCTCTGGCAGCTCAGAGATCAGCGGGAGCCGATCTGCCTGCTGGTGACAGCCGGGTACTGTGAAGTCGATGGTGCCTTTTCCCGGATGGGGGGTGGGGGGTGGTGTGTGTGTGTGTGTGAGAGAGAGAGACAGAGATGGTGCCTTGTCCTGGTGTGCGCGTGTGTGCACCAGTGTGTGCCCCGCGCATGTGTGACGGTGCCTTGTCCTGGGCAGGGGAGAGGGGGTGAGTGTGCCAGTGCAGCTTGCCTCGGGGGCCCTCCCTTCCTCGGTCTGGGTCCATCACCCCCTGGCCGTCCCCGTGCTGCAGAGCCTGCGGCCAGCGTCCTGGGGATGGCCGAGGGGGAGGCAGGCCGGAGACCCCAGAAGGCGGACTCGGAACGCTGCATGTGTTGCCGTGGGCAAGGTGCCTATTACCCCCTGTGCCTCAGTTTCCTCAGCTGTAACAACAGAAGGAAGAGCGTCACTCCCAGGGAACCACAGCATCAGATGAAGTGCTTCCTGGAGGAGAGGGCAGAGCAGCCACAGGGCACGAAAAGCCCCCCGTGAGCCTACCGCCCCCTCCCCGTGGTCGCCGTACAACGTCCCCCCTGGTGTCTCACCTTGGGAGTCACGTGGCACCAGTGGAGGAGCGGGAGCCCTGGTCTAGAGTCGGGGCTCTGGTAGGAGTAGTCCGCGCCCTCACACGGGCTCTCCACCTTGCTGCGCCCAGGCTGCCCCTGTCCCCAGCCGGACACGGTGTTGCTCTTGCTGGGTGATTTATCCATCGCCTAAGGGGTGACATGATGGAGAGACTACGGGCTGTGGAGCCACCATTACTGGGTTCAGATCTCCGCTGTCACTCGTGAGCTCTGGGACCTGAGACTGTTTGTTCCTTAGTCCCCAAGTCCCACCTTGCTCGCCTGGAGAATGGGCACGATCAGCAACTGTCGAAGTTCAGCTCCCCAAGGTCAGAGAAGGCGATGGCACCTGTGATTCCCCAGAACCTCTGAGACCCGTGTCGTGGGCTGGTCTGCAGACTCGTGTCAGCCAGCTTTCCTCATTGTCTTAGTGTTCAAGCCCCGACGGACGCTGTGCAAGAAAACCACACAGAGGCACCTGAGCGGCTCGGTCGGCCGACTGCCCCTTGACTTCCGCTCAGGTCCTGATCCCGGGATCGGGGCATCGAGCTGCGCATCGGGCTCCGAGGTGGGTGTGGAGCGCGCTTGAAATTCTCTGTCTCTCTCTCGTGCGCTAAAATTTAAAAAGAGGATGCCTAGCCATCTGATAGAGTGACATACTGATAGCATTGGTTCTATCTCTGTTTTAAAGTTTGGGAGAGACAGACGGTGAGAGCAGGGGAAGAGCAGAGAGAGAGAGGAGGAGAGAGAAAGTCCCAAGCACGCTCCTCGCAGTCAGCACAGAGCCTGACTCGGGTCTCAAACTCACAAAACTGTGAGATCATGACCTGAGCCAAAGTCAAGAAATGCTTAACCTACTGAGCCACGCAGGCTCCCCGGTTCTTTTCTCTTAAGGATCCAAATCTCCTCTAAAAACAATCATAGTTTGGCCTTCAGTTTTCATCATTAACTCCTCGTTTCTGATAATTATTAATGCAAGGCACAGCTGGTTTTTTTTTTAAACTTCCGATTCATTGCAGACTAACACCTGTGTACGGCTCCCCACCAAGGACCCAGAGAAGTCGTAATTCCTGGATTGCACTGCGACACGAAATTGTTTTTAGATCTTTGATGTGAACTTCTGTTCTTCCCTCGTCCCGCTCTGGTAGCCCACAGTCCACCGTCCGCGTCTCGGCCCTGGTTCATGGACCCCTTGGGCAGCCCTGGCCCCAGGCTAACTGCACTTCCGAGTGTGCCACCCCCGCTCGCCCCTCGAGCTTGCCGGTTGCTGGGGTCTGTGGTCAGCCTGCGCCCGGGGTGCTTGTCCTCTGTGGTCAGCGCACGCCTGGGGTGCTTGTCCTCTGTGGTCAGCCCCCGCCTGGGGTGCTTGTTCTCTGGTCTGTGGTCAGCCTGCGCCCGGGGTGCTTGTCCTCTGTGGTCAGCCCGCACCCTGGGGTACTTGTTCTCTGGGCTGTGCTCAGCCAGCACCCTGGGGTACTTGTCCTCTGGTCTGTGCTCAGCCCGCACCCGGGGTACTTGTCCTCTGGCCTGTGGCTTTGTTCAGCTCCACGAGGAGTTGGAAGTGGACAGCTGACGAGCAGAGGAGCTTCTGGGACATGGTGGCTTGGCCATTATGAGCCAAAAACCAGGTTTCCTACAAGTCAGGACCAGCCTAACTGCAGGTGATGCCTCATGTGCAGCTTTGTGGGCGGCTCCCGGAACTGCGTGATCAGCATGGCCTGTGGGGCCTTCCAACAGCACTTTGTTGGACTTCCTACCCCCAGTGATTCAGAACTTCGGAGGGCGAAGCCCTCAGATCTGTAGTTTTCAAACACCCTCCAAGTGGCTAATGATCAGCTTGGATCAGGAGCCTTGGCCCCCACCCCACTGCTCCCTTCACCCCTGGGGCACACTCCTCTCCTTAATCCTTGAGGGGCACAGCTTTCTCCCACAGCTCAAGATGGAGCGCAGAGAGCACAGACAAGGGGCCGTCCCGCCCCGCCACTTCCTGAGTCAGACACTTAGTCCCACAGCCCGGCCTTTCGGAGGCTCGAGGCTCAGCCTTGGGAAGGCATGCCCAGCCTCGGGGAGGTGTGCAGGCGAGGGTCGTGTGAGCTGATGGGCATAATGGCTGGAAAAGGCGTGGCATGCGGTTGGTGCTCAAAAGCAGTCGAAGACAGATGGGCACTGGCAAGGCCTTGGTCTTTACTAAGGGGCAGGGGCAGTGTTCTCATCCCAGAGAGAGGTTCTTGAACCCTCCCTTGCAGCCCGTGTACGCAGGACCCAAGAACAGGGTGTGGATTTGACAAAACTTAGGATGCTGACACTTTGGGCCGTGTGACCAGAACAGCCTCAGTTGCTGTTAAAATTTGGGGGTTGTCTTGGTCTGGTTAATCAGGGAAGTGTCTAATTAGGTAGCGGAGGGAGGGAGAAGCATGATTTGCTTTGAATGTGATTAGATAGAACATTCTGATATCAAAGGAAATGCCAGAGGCATTTTTCTTAAATTTATAATTCTTTCGTGATTTGGCAGGTAATTATGATAATTCCTGGGATTTTCACAGACTTAAAAGCTTTTTCACAGCCACGTTATTTTTGGAAGTCATCTTCTCTGGTGTTCCAGCTGGAATGGATTGCTCAGTCTCCTGAAGTTCCAAAGGCGTCGTCTTCCAGAGCCCAACTCAAATGTCAGCTTCCTATGACACGTTCCCCCATCCCTCATGCCCGGGATACCAAGGAGGTGTCTTCCACAGGCCAAGGTGCTGATCGCTTGGTAATGGCTGCGTGAGTGTTTTCTGGAGGAAGGAGTGCAGCAAGCAGCTAGTGATGTCTGCCAGGGGTCAGAGGTGGGGGATAGGGGTGAGCCTAAGTTTTACCAGTCCCTGGTGGGTTCTGGCCATTTGGAACTAAACTGGTGCATTGGGTGCCGGGGCAAGTAGAGGGGCTGGGTAACTCCCAGAGATTTGCCAGGCCACAGCTGAGTGGCTTTAAAAGTTTGGTAGATGTTGCCAAATCGCCTGTGCCATAGACTTTTTGAATCTTTCTACCTGCCGTCTTTGTTCTCTCTGAGGGAGGCCTTCCCCAACTCCCCATCCTCTTCCCCAGCCCTTCTCTCTCCCTGAGCTCTGAGTTTGACCTGGAGGGCGTGAACCCCGTGACATACCTGCCTCCCCCCGCCACACCCAGAACAGGGCCTGACGGGTGGTTTGCAGTTCTCTTGGTGACGTTTCCTCAGCGGGGGACCAGAGTCCCTCTCTGCAGCGGAGCTCCTTGCTACAGTACGTGTGGCCGCCTTGCATCAGCCTCGGCAGGTGTCCTCTTCCTCTGTGTCCCTTCCAACCCGTCACCCATCCTGCAAGGCCGGCCCTCCTCCGCTGAGTGCTCACCACGCCCGGATGCAGTGCAGCCAGTCAGGGCCGCTGCACAGTGGCCGCATGCAGTGGGTGTGGTTTTGAACCCCCGTTTTGTAGGTGAATGGCTTTGGGCCCCTCGTGGTGAGGTGATGTACACCAGAGCACGCTGTAAGAGATTGAGTACTGGCCTGTCTGGCCCCAGAATCTGAGCCCTTACCTGCCTTGTCTCAGCCACCCATGCCACACCGCACCCCCACCCCCCGCCCTGGCAATGTCGGGGCTGTGGCACCTGCAGTTTCCCCTGCTGAATGTGCCTTTGTCCTCCCCGTCTGCAGGGTGGCCTCCTAGAGCTCCGCACATTTATGGGCTGTAGAAGATCTGTGGGTCTGAGTGACTCCTTTAGATGCCAAAGGTTGGGGGCCAGTGATGGGGTTAGGGAGAGGCGGGCACCAGATCAGAGGTGTTTGGTTTTATTTGTCTTTAGGGCAGTGGGAAGCATTGAAGGCTTTAAACAGCAGGTGACATCATCTGATGTTGCTTTGGGAAGATCACGGGGTCCGCGTGGTGGAGGAGGGGCTTGAAGGGGAGCTGTTGACGCCCCTCCCTCCCATTCCCTGCGAGTCTCTGTGGCTCCTGAAAGTCAGGAATGGTCAGCTGGGACCTGTAAGTGCCCTCTGAGCCACATAAAAACTCCAGCAGGCAGTGCCCGAGCTTCCTGCTTTCGTGTTTATGATCTCCGCTTGGTCTCCAGGCTCTGGGAGACTTGGATCCGTTTCTAGAGGTACTCCCGGAGCAGTCAGCTCGGCTGCTTTATGTAAGACGAACTCTGTGTGTCTCAGAGGCTGACTGTGGGGATCTCTGATACAGAAATTCAGAGGTTCCGAGCCTGGATGAGTAACCGTGAACCTCGGAGTTTTCATGGCTGCTCGAAATTAGCGCATCAACCTTTGCCTCCTCCGCTCCGCCGGATTTCTACCCCTTCCCCCCGGCCCCCTTCCCTGGGGAAACGAAAGCTGTGTCTGACGTGGCCAAGTCACTCTTGGGGCGGAAGAGAACCAGGGTTTTGACAGCTCGTGATAAATACCACTTCAAGCTGGGATGGTTCAGTGTTTTCTGCATTTATGGAACATTGCTTTAGCACTCCGGCTGCCTCTGCAAAACCAAGCACAGCAAAAGCACAGCAAAAGCCCGCCTGGCTTCGGAAATGACAGTGGCATTTACGCAGAGCGCGGTGTTGTGGGGGCACGGCAGCGGGTATTTACCTGCGACGCTGGCGCTTGGGTGTGTTTCCTGCTAACTGTGTGGCGAACGGATTCTCAGGCCCGAGGAGGCTCCGGAGGATTTACGTGATTTGTGTGCGGAGGACGCGCACACGCGTTTAATAGTGACGCTGTGTGAGTTTGTGAAAGGCCAAGAGAAGATCATCTTCCGCTTCTTTTTTTTAAATACGAAAGGACTAAGGCACTGAGGAAATAGTAGTTTTGGGTCTGCGTAGAAAAGAGGCTGGTTGGAGGCCCAGTGACTTTCTCTCCCGTTGTGAATGGCCTGGTACTCGCCGTGTCCTTCCTGCCCTTCTCGCCATCCATTTCGCCCTGGTTTGAAAGAGGGGGGGTGCTCGAGGGGCGGGGGCCGCCACGGGCAGAGTGGGGGTTCATGCAGCAAGTCAGGGAGGCCTCAGGATGTGATCGGGAGCTCGGCACGTCTCATGTCCACTGTACCGCGGCTGCCTCTAGTTTCAGGCCAAGAATTTTAATTCTTTTAAGAGCCCGAGTGATTATACCTGCTGGTAAATGGAAGGGTGTTTTTCTATCAGTAAGGAAAAGTAGAAATAATGGAAAGAAAATCTATCCCTTCACTAATGTTAACATCTTACGCATGTCCTTTTATGCCTTTTACCTTTTATATAACAACGTATTAAAAAAAAGAAAAAGAAAAGGAGGGCCCTCCTTTACTCCTCCTGGGGCATCAGGACTTAGGTTAATGATCCTTTCTAGGGACACAAACTGTGTCCCTAGATCCCTTCTTTATTCTGACGGTATGTTTTATACTATAGTACTTGTAACAAGTGGTCTGATAATATTTTTGTCTAAACTAGTGTTTACATTTAGACTAAGTGCCCGGCTGCCGTCTGTGGTACATGGGGGGTGCTCTCTTGGGAATAGCAGGGAGACGGGGTTGGGTGAGGGTCTCTTGACTTCTGCATTTTCGAGGGATTCTCTTTTTTTGTTTATTTTAGAGAGGAGAGCATGCGCACACATGCAGGTTGGGGGAGAGGCAGAGAGGGAGGGAGAGAGAGAGAGAGAGAGAGACTGCCAAGCAGGCTCCACGCTCCCAGTGCAGACCCCAGTGTGGGGCGAACCCACAAACCGTGAGGTCGTGCCCTGAGCCGAAGTTGGACACTTAACTGGCTGAGCCAGCCCGGCGCCCCAGAGAGGGCTTCTCTTAGGGTACCCGCAAGGTTCTGCTTTCAAGGTTCCTGAAGAGCATGGCAAGATGACGGCTCCCGGTTCTTGAAAACGTTTAAATAAATTATGGCTGAATTCAGATTTAAGCCCCATCAAGATTACTCCTGTAATCAGAGAAATTACTTTATGGGTCGACCATACAGAAGGACAGCTTTGTAAACGAGTAGCTGGGAAGGTCTGTGGTTGATGCTCTACGTTGGTCACAGACCACCTTATGGCAACGCCCGTTTCTGTTTCTTGGGGAGGAGCCGGGGGCGTTGAACAAACATGCAGACATTCCAGGGCCCCCCTTCGGCCACCACCGAGTGGGCTGCACGTGGGGCGTGGTGGATGTGGTAGAATTGTGGCAGGTGACCCAGTGGTCGAGAGCCAGGGCCCTGGAGTGAGTCCTACGTTAGCGGTCTAACCTTGAGCTGGCTTCCTCCCCTCGCTGTCAGCCTTGCCTTCTGTGAAGCAGGAAAAGCACCACCTGCCTTAAAGAGCCCGTGCAGCAAAGACGTGAGCAGCGCATGGAAAGGGCTTCCCTGGCTTTGATTAAGTCGTGGCTGAGGTGTCATTGTGCCATTGCACTCCTGTCTGCCCTCATCACTGTCCCCATCGCCATGAGCTCTGCTTCTGTTTTCTCGGTTTTCACAACCAAGGTCCCGAGGAACAGAAATGGTCAGTTAGTCCAGCTGCGCCGTCAGCAGGGTAATTTTTGGCTGGCACAATGCAGATGAGGAAGACAGCCTTTGCTAGAAAACTGTCCATGAAGGGTAAAACCCAAGGCCTTAAACAATGTGACACAGCACGTCCTGACCATGAACTGAGGACCGCTGATCCTGTAGTGTTAAAATCAAGTCAAAGCCATGGGCAGCTGACAGGTGGATTTGCACCACTCCTAGGGAAGCGGTGTTCTGTCTCCAGCCCAAACAACCTCCCAGTGCCTTGCTGACAAGTGACAGACCCAGAGAAGGTGGACAAGTGACCAGGGGGAGGGGAGCCTGCCCTCTGAGCCTCACTGTTCGGTGTCGTGTGTTCCAGGTGGCGGAGATGCACGGCGAGCTGATTGAGTTCAACGAGCGCCTGCACAGGGCCCTGGTGGCCAAGGAAGCCCTGGTGTCCCAGATGCGGCAGGAGCTCATCGACCTGCGCGGCCCGGTGAGTGCTCCCCCCTGGGGCGGCCCCAGCCTTGCTCTCCTGCCTGCCGTGTGGGTCTGTTTGCCCAGCCTCGGCCGCCCATAGCCCTACACTTGAGCTTGCTCGTTGTTGGCAATGTCAAGGGTAAAGAAGAGTACAGAGAGGGAAAGTGAGCTTCCGTGTACCCACCATCCAGATGTTAAACACGCATTAACCTTCGCTACCCTTGGTCTTCTTCAGGTGCAGGGGGTAGAATAAATGCAATGATACCAATTCCACTGGAAGTCCCGCTTTGTATGGGGCCCCCACACCCCGTAATCAGTATTCTGACATGAGTGTATTGCCTTCTCCTTCCTACATACGTACATTTCGATGAGCCATAAGCAGTCTGGGTTTTGTTTACCTTTTACCTGCATGATGTTATTTGTGTGAATCTCGTCGCCCCCGCTTTTTCTGTTTTTTAATTCAGTGTCGTGGTGTGAGGACTGTCTCACAAAGATCTAGTACAAGATTTTTAAACCGTGACTCTCTTGATACTTGGGGACACTTGCGGTAGTCCCCCCATAGCCGTGGTGCCTCTTTCTGTGGTCTCGGAAGCACACGACCCTCCTCCTGATGAGTTGTGGGTCACCTAATGCTGCGTCCCAGTGCCTGCGTCACTCCCCTCACTCGACCTCCTCACCTAGGCCCTGTGTCATCGCAGAAGACGCGGAGGACAGGACAGTAGGATCTTAAGGGCGGGGCCTCACTCACATCTTCTATTACAGTTATTGCTAAAACTCCATTTTCTCTGTTGCTAAGCCCTTACTGTGCCTAAGTTATAAATTAAACTTTGTCACAGGTGTTTGTGTGTGGACGGTACTGTCCGCAGCTTTAGGTGTCCGCTGAGGGTCCTGGAATGTATCCGCCACAGAGGCGGGCGGCGATTATAATGATTTGTTGTGGGGCTGTCCTATGTGTCACAGGATGTGCAGCACCTGATTTCTCCCCACCAGAGGCCGGCAGCACCCCAGGCTGTCACGGCGACCAAGAATGCTTCCAGACGCTGCCACACGTTCCCCGAGGCACGGGGGCCAAATCACCCTGGTTAGGAACTCCTGGTCTGGTTCTTTCACTTTCTTGACTCTCTAGTTCTGTGTTGAACGAGGCCCCACAGTACATTTAATCCAGCCGTGTTTTACTGGACACTGAGGTTGTCCGCGTTCACGTCACGTTCACTAACCAGGATGGTGAGAGCGAGTCACCCTCCTGTGCGCGTTTACGAAAGCTTCTTCACCTCAAAGCTTTTATCGTGTCAAATGTGGGACGCCCACCGGTGGGCAGGTAAGTTGAGAGAATGTCCTGCGTCCTTGTCACGTACGACCGTCCTCACTGGTCATCTGTCTGGTTTGAAGTTCCGCACCTGCCTCCCCCTTCTGTATTAACTGGAATCAGATACTGGGTGTGGCTTAATCTACTCACATCTCCGTGTAGATCTTCGTAATGGGGACCCCTGAGTCTGACCCCCTCATCTCCCCTCCTTGACCATTAGTTCCGTCATACCATGAAATATCCGCGTTCCAACTTCTTACTGTTCCGTCCCTTTTGATAGCTTTTTAAAGATTAGGATCCACCTGAGGTCCACGTGTTGTAATTGGTTATGTCCCTTATGTTTCTCTTCGCTTTTTATAAACTGTTGTTTTGAATTTAGTAAAACACGATGTGAAATTTACCATTTTAGCCCGTTTGAAGTGGGCGGCTGTGCGGCATCAGGTACATTCACACTGTCGTGCAGCCCACACCGCCGTCCGTCTCCTGCCCGTGTTCATCCTCCCCAGCTGAACCTCCGCCCAGCACTCCCCGACGCCCCGTCCTCCCTCCTCCAGCCCCTGCCGGCCCCTGCCGTGCTCCCATTGTCCATGGATTGAACCCCTCGCGTAGGTCCGTGTTCGTCTATGGGGTCCTCCCTCTTTCCCTTAACACGTGCTGGCCGAGGACGCTGGGTCGTGTTGCGGCCCGAGGCTCACGGAGAGCATCTCTGCGGTGTTACTCTACACGCCCCTCTGTGGCCGGTATTTTCTTAAATTGGCCCTTGGGTCTGGGGGCTTGGATATAGGTTTAATTTTCCTGCTAACAGTCCTGCCACTGGAGTGGCATTTTCTATCAGGAAATGGACAACATCTGCTTGTTTCCCTTGACTATCTTAGTGGCCGTTTTTTTGTTTTTGTTTTTGTTTTTTTAGCACTTCCTGCCTCTGCTACACAAATGTTCCCTTGCGGTCGTGGTGGTGGGGTTTTTAAACACCTGTTGATGATCCCCGTGTCTGTGTGCAGGGCTTCCCGCCAACATGTACACGACTCTACCAATGCTTCGGGGGTGTGAGGAGGTTTAACTTGAAGTTTTCTGATCACAAATGAGGTGGGCCATCTCTTGACATTTGCCACCTGGTTATTTTGGCTTTCTCTTCTATGACGTTTAGTCTTCATTTTTTACTGGGCTGTGTGTGTTTTCTTGCTGCTTTCTAGCAGTTCTTCATATATCTTTTCAGTTACGCATGTTGTGAATGTTCGCTACCAACCCGTGGCTTACTCACGAACTTTTAATGAAAGTGGAACATTTCAAACCTACGTAAGAGGGAGAGTCCCTTAATGAAGCCCCGTCACTCAGCTCTGCCAGGATTCAGCTCGGGGCCATTCTTGATTCATTCATACTCAGTTCAATCCCTTCCCAACTCAAATTATTTGGATGCTTGTCCAAGTTATGACATTATTTCCATCATAAATATTTGAGCATCACTAAAAGATACCCACAGTACCATTATCATACCTGAAAAACCAGGGGTAATTCCTTTGTATCTTCAAATGGCCATTTGGTGGTTAATTTTCTCCAACTATCTATAAATTCTTGTTTGTTTGCTCTATCCAGGGTCTTGGGGCAATGCATACGCTGCAGTTGGGTGATAGGTCTTTTCAGCCTCTTCATTCATATATTACCGTCCGTATTTCTCCCCTCACCACCTTTTGTTGTTACTGTTGAAAACTTGGCCCTTTGAGCTGTGGGTTTTCCTGATTAGGATTTTGTTGATTGTACCCCCATGGTGATCTTTACCATGTTCCTCTGTCCTTGGCCTTTCCTTTGAAGCCTTGATGAGTCTCAGGTTTGATTTTTGGACCACTTGCTCTCGCAGGTGGTGATACTTCCAGTCAGGGTGACTTAAGCGTCCATGCCTGGGGGGGACACTCCTGGAGGTACCACTTAACACCAGACCGTCTTTGTTTACATGATGCCAGCGTGTGAAGGCTCCCTCCTGTGCTTAAAGCCCTGTGGTGCAGACCCTGCCTGAGTTTTTTCCCTCGCTCCTCCAGAGTCCAAGGTTTGTACAAGATCTCTGTGGAGTTCTTTCATGAGGGAGATACCCGATTTCCTAAGAGGGAAACCCATCTAGTGATACCTCTTGTGCACCAAGAACCCTTTGTGGCAGGTGATCTCGTCTTTGTCTTACAGGTTGACTGAGGCTCAGAGAGGTCCCCAGATCTCTCAGCAAGTATGTTGTAGAGCTGGATTCAAACTCAGATTTAATGACCAAGTAGGTTTTCTTTCTTCTGCTCCATCAGCTCTGGGGAGTTGGGGGGGGGGACAAGTAAGGGGGGGTTTCCTTTGTGTAACCCATTGCCCTTCCAAGCAAGGTCCCAAGGATCCCTCTGCACGCCCTTTCCAGCTGCGCCACATGTTAAAGACTTGGGCAGTGTGCCTTCTCATTTCGCTGCATCTGTGACCCCATAGCTGAGAAGGGACAGTGGGGTTGTGGTAATGGATGGAGAAGTTCCGGCACTGACCTGTGCTGCAGAGTGTGAGCGGACCTGGTGTGGGGTGCAGGCAAGTGTCTCCCATATGCGTGTCCCGTGCTAGAGGCCCTGGCATACTCCAAGGCCCACCGTACTGGAGGGGACTTGGTAGCAGGTGCAGACCCAGGAGTGCTCCCCTTCCTTGGGGTAGGTTGTTTGGATCCTGTAGGAGTCGCTGTGTGTCCTCTCTGCTGAAGGAAAGATAGGTGACCCGTCACTGCCGATCCATTTTCAGAGCGCACCTTCAGTGCATTATTCTCCATGTGACTGATGAAAACTACTAAACAGCTGACAGAAGTAAGCAACTCTGATTTTAATAGCTGACATTTATTGAGTAATTGATGTCTGCCCCAAAGTTAAATACCTCTGAAGTATTAGCATTCCATTTAATCCTCGCTGACCTTAATGGTAATTACTCTTATACCATTTCACAGAAGAGACGACTGAGGCTCAGATATGCTGTAACCCAGCCAAGTCCCTACAGTGAGAAGTGGTGGATCCGTCTGCCTTGAAAGACTAAATTTTTCTTTAAATATTTGAAACTTATAAACTTGTGGACTCTTGACAAATCTTGATACACTCGTGCTAAAAAGTCAAGTCACACAAGAACATTTAGTGAAGAGTGAATCTCCCTCTTAGCACCAGCCCCCTCGTTTTTCTGCCCTGAGTGTTGGCTTTGTCTTTGCAGGGGTGAGGGGTGCATGGAGGAGTCATTTGCACACTCCTGTGTGCTTTAATAACTAGTGGCGTGCTCTATCCACTGCTGTGTATATGACTCCCCCATCCCACCCCATTTAACAATGTACTTTTTAAATTTAATTTTACATGTGAATCTACCCCAATCTTCTAAAGAACTATGTCATGTTCCCTTTAACCTGGCAGTGCCATAACTGATTTACCCAGGCCCCTACTGATGTGTATTGAGTTCTCATTTTTATTTCCATGACATAGTTAGTGTGAGACTCTTGTGAAATCCTACTATTGGATTCGAAGGTTATCGGGCAGTCTGTAGGGCTCAACTCGACCGGGCGAAGCCCCCAGAAATCTCCCCTTGGAACATGTCCAAGGCACTGGGGCGGACCACCACCTTCCATCCTCCCTCCATCTCGTTGGAGGAAACCCGTCTTGGGGACCAGCCTCTGTAACCAGCTCACGATTTATCAAGTTCTGACAGTGTGTCAGGCACACATCGGGTCTTCGTGTTCATTCTCACGTGATTTTGGAGAGAAGCCTGTGAATCAAGCGGGGGAACGGTGTCACCCTCTTTCATAAATACGACAGCGGAGGCACAGACGGGTTTAGGCCTCACCTGCCGCCTCATTATGACACACCAACGTGGTGGGCCTCCAGCCCATCGGTCGGTCGTCTGCTCCACGTCCCTTGCTTCCTCGTTCTGTGTGGCCTTTGCTCCCGTTGTCCCCTCTGCCTGGAGCAGTGCTCCGTGCTCAGGTCACACACCATCGGTATCAGCTCCTCACGTCCTCAGGAAAGCTTCCCAATGCCCCCGACAGGGTCAGCTGTTCCCTGTGGAGTATGACGCTTACATGCATCTCTCCCTTCGCCTAATGTAATTTTACGTGCATCTGTCATTGGTATCTGTCTTCCCTGCTCCAGGAGAGCAAGCTCTGTTTCCAGCTCCTTGGGGCCCAGGGGTTCCTGCAGTAGGTGCTGACTTCATGTGGGTTGACTCGTTGAGTGAATAATTGGATGAATGAATAAAAGTCCCAGGTAGAAGTGGTGGAGTCCAGACTCCATATGCCACGTCTGTGTCTCTCGTCTGAATGCCCTGAAGGGCAGTGACATCCACTCACACGGAGGGAGCTTGGACCGTCCTTGGATCCTTTGCTGTGGGCAGGTTGTGCTGGCCACTGGGAGGAGAGAGAAAAGCGGTCATTTAAGGGACTGAAGACCATGGGGAGAGCTGGCCATTTGGGCATTGGTCCCAAGGGCACACTTGACCTTGTCCGTGCCTCAGGCTTGTTCTGCTTATCCCGAGTCCGACAGCTGGGGCACAGGGAAGGAGGAAGTTTGAAGCTCAGCTTTGGTTCCGGAGCCTCCTCTTCCTCTGTGAGAGGCATCTGTTGGGGAGCTCAGGCTCACCTGCGTTCATTTGCACTTGGCCTGGCTCTGCACCAGGGGTTAGACCTCCCCCCTCCTACAGCACCGGAGCCTCAAGGGCAGCATGGGGTTTGCTGTATTTGGAAGCCCCAGTTGGTGCTTCTGTCAAGTGGGGAGTAACCTAGCTCCCCTGGGCGGCTCGGTGGTGGGCGCGCGGCAGGGGCCCAGCCCGTTGTCTCATCTGAAGCCGCAGGGCCTAGCGCTGTGCTGCACATAGTAGGTGCTTGCCAAGTGTCTCCTGAGCGGGAAGTTCGTCTGCACAGAGCTCAGGAGGAGTGTGTGGCCCAGATCGTCGTTTTCAGAGTCAGGAGCAGGGACATGGTTTGCTCCCATGGCTACCTTTTTGTGACGTTACAGACTTTGAAGCCAAGTCGCTTATTTTAAGAATGAGTTTGGGATTAGGGGGTGAAGTTTTTTCCGTTGTCTTTTTTTGAATGTAAGTATTTTTAGGACTCTGCTCATTATTCTCTTTTCCCCCCTCTGGTAGAAGATGTGAATGAATGCCGGAGTTTTTTCTTTTTCTTTTTTTTCTTGTCTTTTTTTTTTCTTTTTCCACTTTTAGTGGGATTTGATTACAGCCCCGAGAATTCTCTGGGAGAACAGCCCCTGTTGTGAGTAATGAATGGGGACGGGGAAAGGGGGCCTCGTGGGGCTGCGAGGCGTGGGGGCCCGTGCAAGTCGCCGGCGTGGAGAGCTCATCCGGTGCGGGTTTGTCCCCACTGGGGAAGCCGGTGTGGTCTCACTGCACGTCATTGAAGTCGGACCCCTCTTCTCTCCCTTCTGCCCCTGCGGCGGGCCTCTGTTCATTTGTCCGAGCACCCTTTAATCGGGTCCGCCCTCCTGAGGCGGCACAGGTGGCCCGGTGCCCTGTGACGTGAGGCTGGCTGGCTCCTGCCTCCGCCCTCTCGCCTGCCCCATTGCCCATGTGCCTGGTGTCGGTGCACGTTCACGGCCGCTCCCCACGACAGCCGCCGTGTGTGATGTACGTCTCCGGTCCGGGGTCAGCCGAGCCGACCGAGGCGTCGAGAGCTCTGGGGACCCAGCCCCTGGCTGGCGGCTTCGCGGCAGCACCCAGCGCACAGCTGGGCCTTTCTCCTTTTTCAGTAGTGCGCCTCTTCCTCTTTTTGCTTCTTCATTTCAAGCAACATTTAGTGTCTCTTGTGCTCTGGGCACAGCACGGGGGGTGGGGGGGTGTTAAAGATTCAAATTCGTCTGTGGCTCCCCACTCCCTACCTGTGAGATGACTCTCTCCCTTTCTTATCTCCATCTCATTCCAGACATCAAAGTGTTTTTTTTTTTTTTAAGCCTACTAATCACTTGATCTTAATCTCAGAAAGGGCTCTTTGGGAAACCCAGAATCTCGAGAAGGCAGTTTCCCAAAAGGAGAAGACTGATTCAGGGGGTGTGCAAAGCTGGTGCCTTTAGAAGAGGGGAGAGCAGAGGGGAAGGATCTCAGAAAATGTTAGATTCGCGCGTGTTCGGTGGGCCGCCTGACCGTAGCGCTTCCCATGGCAGTGCCTCCGAGCTCTCCGGAGGTGGAGACATGGCATACAGTACGCACATCATTTCCAGGATCATTTCCCCAAGCGGCATCTTCTCTAAAAATTTTTTTAATTTATATATTTTTGAGAGAGAGAAGGAGCATGGGTGATGGAGAGGGAGAGGGAAACAGAATTCAAAGCAGGCTGCAGGCTCGGAGCTGTCCGCACAGAGCCTGACACAGGGCTCAGACTCACAAACTGTGAGATCATGACCTGAGCCGAAGTCGGGCGCTTAACCCACTGGGCCACCCAGGCGCCCCAACGAGCATCTTTTCCAAGATGTTTTTGGAGGAAGGCATTTGGGAAAGTCAGGGCCCAGTTCCCCACCATTTTTGTTACTGACGCACTAGCTGGCAAGGGGATCAGGGCAGCCCTATTTGTGTCTTGGGCCTGTCTGGGCGTGTGGTCTGCAGGGGCTGGAGGGGAGGAGCTGATGCTGGGGGTAGGGGGTGGGGTGCAGCGGGCTTCTCCACTGCCCATGGCCTGAGTGGCAGCCGGCCTTTGAGCCCCAGCTCCAACGGACTTTGCACTCACCCCTGCTGGCTGGGGCCTTGGTCCCCAAGCAGCCCTGTGCCCGGGCACTCAGCCCTCCTGCACAGGCGCTCTGCGGAGCTGGCGGGGCTCCTTCTCGCCCAGTTACCTTCCCTCTCGTGCTCTGTCTGGTTGGTGGTTAATTATTTCTCTGTTTGTTCTTCTGTCCCATTGCGCTTCTCGCTCGCTCTTCTGCCTGTGTCTGTCTGCCTGTTTCTCGTCCTCGCTCTCTGCTCCTTTCTTTCTCCCTCTCCTTGTCTTTATCTCTGACTCTCTCCCCCTGCCTCCCTCCCTCTCTCTCCCCCTTCCTGTGTGTGCCTTGGTCTCCCTCTGCCTGTCTCTTGCTCATGCCTGACCCTTCTCTGCAGCCGCTTGGTCTGTCTCTCCCCTCCCCTTCTTCCCACTTTCTCCCCTGGGGCGAGGGTTTGCGTTGCTGGGTGACGTGAAGATGCCCAGTTTGCGCTGCAGCTGCCTGGACGAACCCCAGCCTTCCCGTGTCGTCCCCGTTGTCTGACTCATGTGTCCTGCACAGTTAGTGGGTTCCCTGCGGACCGGGTTCCCCGACAGCCTTTGCAGGCTCTCCCCTCTCCCCTGCTCCGACATTTGTTCCCCTCTCCCGTGTTGAACTTCATTTCCCATGCAGACTGGTAGCTTCTCCGAGACAGGGTGTGTGTTCGTTTCCTGGTCCCCGGGCTGGCACACCGAGGCACTGCCGGAGCCCGTGATGCAGGAGTCTGACCACATACCTGTTGTATCCATGGTGACACTCTCTGAACCACCGTACCTGGTTAGCCGTCGGGGTGCCTTCCTGGATCCTTCGGATAACACACTGGCTCATAATCCTTGCTCTGAGCTGCTTGACGGTTCCAGGACCACCCCCACACCTCCGTGGAAATGACTGAGCCTGGTGGGAGAGAAAGACAAGTAATTTAAAATTCAAGGTTGAGATTGATGGGGCGGGGAGGGGGGAGTCTTCCCGAGTTTTTTAATATGGCTCACTTTGAAATGAAATGCTTCCTGGGACTTGCTTGGTCTCCTTAAAACCTTCAGAGGGAGTGATTTCATTTGTGGGCTGATGCTATTTAAGTACAGAAGCTTAATAAGAAATATATTTTTCAGCTGGGCGGCCCTTGCAGAATATCTAATGTACCAAGTTGTCTGCCGCCCCACAGCGGCTCTGAGCATTGAGTTCCAAGTTATAAGAGGCTTTCAAATTCAGCACTTGGACATCAGTGTTTTAATCGTCTCCCGTCTTGAAGGAGATTATTTTTAAAAGTGCCATTTAAGAGAGGCTACTAAAAATACGTCGCACATAGAGGCTTAGCTTAGAAATGTTAGTTTTTGACACAGAATCCTCTAGCAAGATGCTGGCAGAACCCACTTTAGACCTCTCTGTGTCCCAGAATAAAAACCCCTCGTTTTTTAAATTTATATTTTATTGTCAAGTTGGTTTCCATATAACACCCAGTGCTCATCCCAACAAGTGCCCTCCTTCATGCCCATCACCCATTTCCCCCTCCCACCCCCGCTTCAGCCCTCAGTTTGTTCTCAGTATTCAAGAGTCTCTCATGGTTTGCCTCCCTTCCTCTCCCCAACTATTACCCCCCTCCCCCTCCCCCATGGTCCTCTGTTAGGTTTCTCCTGTTACACTTATGGACACACATATAAAAACATATGGTGTCTGTCCTCTGCCTGACTTATTTCACTTAGCATGACACCCTCAAGTTCCATCCGCATTGCCACGAATGGCCCGATTTCATGCTTTCTCATTGCCATGGAGTATTCCGTTGTATAGATAAACCACATCTTCTTGATCAATTCATCACTTGATGGACATTTCAGCTCTTTCCATGATGTGGCTATTGTTGACATTGCTGCTATGAACATTGGGGTACATGTGCCCCTATGCATCAGCACTTCCGTATCCCTTGGCTACCCAAGCAGGGCTATTGTTGGGTCATAGGGGAGTTCTGTTAGTTTTTTGAGGAACCTCCACACTGTCTTCCAGAGCGGCTGCACCAGTTTGCATTCCCACCAGCAGTGTAGGAGGGAAAACCCCTCTTCAACCCAATATCTGTTTCTCTCCATGGGCAAATACCCCGAGTGATCACAGGACCCTTGCCATTAAAGCCGAGCACTCTTCACATCGCCAGTCCATCTTCTCACATGTGCCCGGGCTAAACTCTTACCCTGGGCTTATGCCCAGCTTGCTCACCACCATGGTGGTTGGGTTCCGTGGGAGAGCTCCGAGGGGCTGCCATTTGGGGTTCCGGTGGGCAGTGCCTGACTACCCAGGGCTTACAGGTGTGGAACTTTGAAACTACATTTTCATGAGGATCAGGGTTTTATGTCTGTTGGCAAATGCAGCGCATGCACGCTTTGCCCCAAAGCGGGTCTCCTTTGAGTGCCACCCGGAAACACTGGCAAGGTGCAGAACAGTCCGGATTTATACACCTTGAGCCCCGTGGCGATTTCAGCTGTGCGTCGAGAGAGGCGTTTGCTGCCCTGGCTTAGGCGGCCTGTGGTCTTTCACGTTTGTGTGGCTGTCTTACCTAGAGCGTGGCCCACTGCAGGGACGTGGCAGATGCAGAAGAGACCCGGGCCCTGCCGTGGAGGAGGTCGAAGACTAGAATGTGTTCTCTGTGACTTGCCTCTCTGGTTTGATAGCATTGGAGACGGAGGTCCACATGGACAGAGGTCTAACTCTGACACCTTTCCTGCCACGATTCTGAAGAAACAGAAACCGTGATTACAAGACAGCTTTGGCCCCCCATGTTACTTCTTCTCCCTTCCCCCACACAGCTTTGCGAATGGCTCATTTGAGGTTGGTGCCCGCGGCCCCCCCAGCAGTATTGGCAGACGGTGGCAGCCAAGATTCTCCTCTGCCCACAGGCATTGTGCTCCCGATTCATTGACTTCTAAGTCCTTTCAGAAGAAAGCCTGTTCTTCCTTGTTTGTTTCCATCTGACCCGGAAGTTCCCATCTGGATGAAGCAGAGTCCCGTGCTCTAGACACGCGTGATGGGTGCCAGCAAAGCCTACACTTACTTAGCTGATGAGGTGGCCGTGACCTCCCTCTGCCTTCTGCAGAAGCTGCTCCCGGGCTTCACTCCTGCCCCCACAGAAAGACCCTGTGCTGCTTTGCTCGCCACCATTGTGTATTTTATTGGCATGCGAGTTTCTCAGTACGATGTCATTCGCACGGAAGAGGGATTCCTGTGATGGGGGTACCCAGTGGGACCCTTTTATGGGTTGGTCAGGGCTAGGACCTCTGTCCCACATGGGAGGAACGAAGCACTGTCCTTGACTTGTTTTGTAGAACCCCCCCAACCTGTTCTAGTCTGTCCCCGCCATGCCTTATCACTTTTCTCTGACCAAGACTTGAAGTCCTAGTGTAATTTTATTTCTGCTAAAATAACACCGAATTTCTGAGGGTACGTAACCACATGATTATACTTGTACAAACCCTCTAACTGGATAAATTAAATGTACTTATTCCATAATTTAATAAATTTTTCTCTGTGACAATAGAGTTCCCTTCCCTACCAATTACATGTGACTTTCTCCATTTTTATATTTCAGGTTTCTTCCTAATTTTTATCATCCTTTTAAAAAACAAAGGCCCATCTGGACTTCCTCCTCTCCTATCCTGTCATAAATTTAGGGCTGCTGTGTTGGGCACTGAACATTTTGAACTGAGTGGCATGTGGGCATTGAAACTATCTTAGAGTTTGCTCTAGAAGCTTTCCCCATCTTCTAGATTTATGTAATCTCCCAGGAAAACCAGATGTTGGCTTTGCTCTCTGTTTCTTGTAAGTTGAGTCCCTGGCTAGTTGGCTTGTAGGATCCAGAGTAGATGATGCCTAGATGTGTTGATGTCCGTCTTTTGGGAGATTATGTGGTTGGGTTGGCACAGATGCATCTTGGTGAAGGAATCCCTGTTGAATTTGCAAAAAGCCAAGCCATTGACTCCCTTGATCTCTTCTTTTGGAAAGGACCTCTTCTTGATGGACAGGCGCCATCTTGGGATTGTCCCTGGGGTTCTTGAGCGGCCCTTGCCCGTGCGGACTGCAGAGCTGCTGCGCTTATTGTTGACAAAATGATTTTATTGACCAGGATTTGAGGGCTTTTCTCCCAGATACTCAGGGGGCTTGTCTACACCAAAATGGAGGGTTGTGATTTGAGTGGTGTTTCCAGTGGGGCATTTGTGATCTGACCCGGCCAGCATTTCTGATAAAGTTGGAAAAACTTCAGGTCCCCTTAGATTTTTATTTCTTTTCTGGGAAGTTGGCTTTCTTCTTGCCGTCCTGGGGTGTCCCTGCCTGTGGCAGCACGCGGCCGTGCACCCCTCTAAGGGGAATACCCTCCCTCCCAGTACAGGAAGGCCCACAGCCGTATGGTGCTCCCAACACCTTGGTACAGTGCTGAGGTCTTTTTAGCTTTGTTGTAAAAAGAATCCGATGGATGCTGAAGCAGCAGCCGACTCTCACCTTCTTCCTCACGTCTTATGTTGGCCCTTGGGTCATGGAGTTCTGCCCCTTCCATTTGCTCTTCATTCTGTGTGCAGGCCCTTGCTTCTCTGCCTTCTGAACTTCAGATAGAGTACAAAATACCGGCGCCCCTCTCCCAGTGGTCTTTCCTGTTTGGTATCTATCCTTCCAGACATACTTAGGCTTTTGCATAAAGACAGGTGTATATACGATCCCTTACTATTTTAAACAGCTGGTTGGGCCTGGCTTTCTCCATTCATGAGCACGGGCTGCCATTTCCTTCCTTCCCTGTCTTCCAAATCTCTTTCATCCCTCAAAGACCAGCTCATTCTCACGCCCCTTGTGGCCTTGTTGGTACTGAGTGGTTTGTATTTTTAACTGTCTCTGAATTCCTATAATCCTTTCTTCTCCCCTGGGCCACCCATTTGGTCTACTTTTCTTACGTCTTCCTTTTATCATTCATTTGTTTGGTTGAACTATACCCAGTTAAGTTTATCTTCCGCTGGACAGAGGTGAGTTATACAGCAGAGGGAGCCCAGAGATACGTTCACACGTAATTGGAGTGGAGCGTGCTCGTGGGTGATGGGTGGCGGGCTCTCCAGACATGATTGTTGAATGAATGAACAAGCGAGAAAGAGTTCTTTAGAAGTGGGTGTAACGGTGGCACAGGGGTGGGTGGCCGGGATTGACCGGGAAGGCTTCAGAGAGGACATGTTTGTCTTAGGTTTTGAAGGATGAGTAGAAACTGGTCAGGAGGGTGGGCCTGTTAGAGGGAACAGTGGTGTGAGTCAACATGCTTTGTTGACGGATATCACCCACTGCTTTGATGGGAGTATCTTTTTGCTCTGCCTCAGATAATGAAGTCCTTAAAATGAGAGGGGCATGTATGCGCCTCCCTACAACTAGAGATTACATTTATTGAGCACCTACTGTTTACCAAAATCGTTCCCAACTGTTCTATGTGCAGCAGCAAGCCCGTGGAGTTAGTGCTTTCTGTTCATTTTAAGGATGAGGAAACAAAGGCACAAATAAAATAGTGTCCCCAAGTCCTTGTGACGAGTGAGGGACCGCGCTGGTAAGTATCCCCGTTTTTCAGTCTTCCTGTGCTCATCTTTAAACAGGACTCGAGGTGGGGGGCGCCTGGGTGGCTCAGTCCATTAAGCGTCCAACTTTGGCTCAGGTCATGATCTCCTTTGTGGGCTCGAGCCCCACGTTGGGCTCTGTGCTGACAGCTCAGAGCCTGGAGCCTGCTTCAGATTCTGTGTCTCCCTCTCTCTCTCTGCCCCTCCCCTGCTCGTGCGCTCGCTCCCTCTCTCTCTCCCTCTCTCTCTCCCTCTCTCTCTCCCTCTCTCTCTCCCTCTCTCTCTCCCTCTCTCTCTCCCTCTCTCTCTCCCTCTCTCTCTCCCTCTCTCTCTCCCTCTCAATAAACATTTTAAAAAAATCAAACAGGCCCAGGGATGCCCACCAGAGAGAGTTGTATGAGGTCTGAGTTAAATGAGATGATGCCTCTAAACCACGCACAGTAGGGGGGCAGATGCCACCTTGTCATGACCCTGAATAAAGGAGCGCCCCCGTGCGTCACGTTTCTACGTAGCACCGCTTGGCGCAGAGTTGTTTATTGGCTGTCTCCCCTTCATCCGTTGACCCCTGACTGTGTCTCCAGCGCTGGGTAGGGACTTTAAATATGTGCTGACTGAGTGACTGTTAGCTGGGCTCCTCACCGCAGCACCCACAGCACGCATGCCCGGAAGCGCTCGGTGAGCCTGGCTGCAGCTAAACATCCAGCGCTAGTAGCGTATGCCAGCCAGGGACCACGGATTGCTGTGTCACCGGGTGATCGACGTGGCTGTTTGCTTTTTTTTGTTTGCTGTCATGTGTGAGGAGCTATCATACGTCTCCCGCCCCTGATTTGCCTGATGGCTCGATTTAAGCGGTTTCCAGTTTGAGTATGGAATGATCCGTCAGTCACAGCGAGGACTCGTGCTGTCCTTGGTGGCGTGTCAGAACAAGCCCGAGCTTAATTGGAGAAACAAGTCTTGGGAGAGCAAGGGCCGGCTGGGGGAGGCGCACCCCCTCCGCACCCCAACCCCCGCCCGCACTGGAGCGCCGCTTCCTCCCCCCCCCTCATGCCGGTCCCTGTCTTGCCCATCCCCCACACCCAGTGCGGATGGTGCCTCGTTAGTGCCCTCCGGGAGGCACCGGTGATGCAGAGCAGGTCCCAGACTGTCCCCTGCACCCTCAGTCTGCATTGCAGAGGAGACCCCCGCGTGAGCTGAGCTCTGCCCCCAGCCTGGGGGTGTCTGCTCCTCCGCAGCTCCGCGCTCTGAGATGACACGCTGGAGGAATGCCCGGTCCTCGGGCCCACACCTCCCCAAGGTGCCAGGCCTGTGGTCCTGCTGTTGGCGGGATCATTTCATGTGGCTCCCGAGTCCGTGTTAAGTCACGTGGGCCCTGCAGGGGAGGGGGGAGGTTTCCTCAGCGGGGGGCTTCCAGCACTGCTGGTGGGTTTATCGCTTCTGTGACTCCCTGACACACGGAACAAGAAGGGCCTCAGGGTCAGGGTGCTGGGCGGCCATGCGGTCTCGAAGTCTAGATGCCACGGCTCAACCCTAGGTCAGCTGGAGGGCTGCCTTTGGAGCGCGGCCAGGACACCCTTGTTGACTGCATGATCCTGGGGCAGGCAGGGTTCAGAGCCACTGACACTTGGAATTTCAGAAAGTTGCATTCGTTGGTTTTGGCTGTCTCTATATAGCAAGTAACCCTGGTCTGCTCTTCGCTAGAGGGATTTATAAGAGAAGAGGCACGTGGGTTTGGGAAATACCGTCAGTACACAGTCGTCCAGGCAGTACGTGAGTGTGTGAGCGGTGCTGGTGCCCAATGGTGGGCACGGGCTCAGGAAGTGCTCCTCCAGTCAGTCATAGTGTTGGCATGTGAGGCCCCGTGACTGTGGCTCCGAGTCCCCTAAAGGGAAGGCCCCCGAAACTGTGCACAGCTCGCTGCCACGTCTCCCCAGGGGTCTACTGGCTCTCTGTCTCTACATCGCAAGCGGTCCCAGAGCTTAGAGGGAGAAACAGCATTTTGCACTAACTATATTTGACGGTCTCACAGGAAGCCGGGTGCACTTGGCCCTCAGCCGCACGGGCTGCGGACTGCTCAGGGCCTGGGCAAGGAAGGGTCTGCTTTCTGGCTTGCGGGTGTGGTGTCAGCAGGCCTGTTTCTCGTGGCCCGTCAGGCCCAGAGCCTTCATCCTTCTTGGGCTGGCGGCTGGAGGCCGCCCTCCCTCCTCCCTGCCCGGCTTCATTGCGGCCATTCACCTCATCAGAGTGAGCCAGCCCAGAAAGCAGAAAGCGCCAGCAGGACGGAGGTCAGACATAATCCATCTCGGAGTGGCGCCCTGTCACTTCCGCCCTCCCTCTTGAGGAGAAGCTGGTCACGGGGGCCCCCACACACAGGGCAAGGGGGCCACACTGGGGCAGGCAGATCAGGAGCCGGGAGCCACCAGGGTGTGTTTGGGGAGGCCGCTCAGCACAGGACACTGGCTGAACACACCCACTCCGTCACGTCCCTGTCAGCATCAGGGGTGCCCCTGGGGGACAGTTCTCGCAGGTCCTTCACTGGGAGAAGATGTGCCACTTAGAAGCCATCACAGGTGATTTTGTGGACAAAGAGCATCTTGGAAGTGGTTTTATTTCACTCTCTAGTCACGAGGCATCTGGGTCAACATGGCTGCTTCTCTTCGGTGGACCGCGTAGAAGTCAGCGGCGGGTTGAGCAGAGACGAGAACCTCGAGCTCCCAGCAGGACTTCGTGTGCAGGGCCTCCGGCTCCAGCCTGGAAGCCCTGTTTCTGTCCTTATCTCGGCCCACCCTCCTTGTTGCCTGCTTTATTCCGCCCCATTGCAGATCCTCTCCCGTACCGGAGACTTCACGTGCTGGCAGCGTGGAGAATGCGGTGTCTGGGCCTTGTGCTCTGCTCGGGGTGGGATCACCACTCTTGACCTGAGGGACAGTGGTCGCGGCTTCCTGTGCTCTGCAGGCCTCTCTGCCTCAGTGACAGCGTGATCTGGACAAGGCGTGTCACCTCTTTGAGCCCTAGTCTTCCCATCTGTAAAATGGGTGTAGGACTTTAGTCAGAGGAGGCTGGGTCGTGTTGTAGTAACAAACAGCTCCAAACGGTCAGTACAGAAAACACAAAGGTCCCCGTCTCAGCCCCATTCTGCCTCTGCACTGCTGGCTGGGCTTCTGCATCGGCACCATCTTCACACCCAGACCCAGACCTCGGAGAGGGCAAGAGCCTGGCTAGGCTCTCGCAGTGTCTCCAGGCCTCCACCCGGGTGGGGCACACATCGCTTCTCTCTTCACTGGCAAAGCGCGCCCCACGGACGCACCTCACTGCAGGTGGGAGGGCAGGGGCAGCCTCACTGGCATCGGGAAAGAACAGTGGTGGGTGGCCTCGGTGACTTGAGCAGGGGGCGTTTCTCAGGGCAGTGGTGAGGGTTCCAGCAGAGGACGTGTGCGGGGCCCTGGAGCCCAGCGTCTGGTTACCGCTCGTGAACACTGCTGCTGTGGTCATGGCCGTGGCAATGATGCTGAGCAGACGGGTGAAGCTCACCTCGGGGCCCCCAGCCGACCCGCCTTCGTCTGGCCTGTGTCGTGAGGTTCTCGGGTTCCCGAGTTGCAAGTGCTATGCTCTGAACTGGGGATCAGAGGGGAGACCCATGTCTGTGTCCTCGGATCACTCACAGTCTCGCCTTGGCAGCAGGAAACGGAGGGGCCTCCTTTGGTTTTTCATGTTCAGGGCTTGACCTTTGTAGGGAACCATCTAGAATTCACTTAATGCTGGAGCTGGGAGGGGCCGGTGAGGATGTTTTCAGGGACAGAAGCACAGAACTGAAGCCAAAGCATGTTCAGCAAAGCAAGGAATTTTGCTGGATAACGGAAAAGTTCAGTGCCTGGTGAGGAGTGGTGCCAGGCTGCACCCTGCCCCCTGCCGTCATCGTCAAGAGAAAGAACACAACTCTGTCCGGCACTGCCCCCCAAACCCCCAACATCCTCTCCGATCAAACCAGCTTGGTCCTGGGCCAGTCTTGAACCAGTCACTGGGACCACACGGACAGGATGTGCTCTCTGACCTAAGGGGTTTCGTGCCCATTCCGGGGTCACGGCGTAGGGTTTTCCCCACGCAGATATCTTGTAAGGTGATTTCCCAGGAGGAGAATGAATGCCAGGGTGGTGGCCAGCCAGAGTCCATGTCCGTATCTTGCCCCTCCCTTTCCTCTGGAAAAACAAGCTCAGGGCAGCCCGGTGACTTACTGCTGCCACCAGGCACGTGAGAACCTGAGGGGGCAGCCAGCTGTGGGCTAGGACTGTGCAGTCCTATGGTTTTGACTTGGTTCCAGAAACTTCTCGAAAAGTTGCCCCTTTAAAAGGGTTGGGGAAACCTTCCCCATTGGGAGATGTGATTATAGAATGACTGTTAGATGACACCGTGCCTGGTGTCTTTAATTAGCAACACGTCATGATTTATTGCTTGTTGATAACAAATGAAAATCAGGGAGACTTCTCCCTTGCGGGACCGTGTCTGGTGTCCCATCTCCGTGGCTAACAGTTTGGGGTTCTAACTGAGGGTTTTGGTGACTGGCTTCCTCCATCCCAGAGCCAGCGAGTGGGTGCTGCCCCGTGGTGGGGAGGCCCTTGTCCAGCCGGCCGTGGGAGGCACTGGTCGGGGGGGGGCAGTGAACCTGCCCAGGACCGTCCTTCCGGAAGGGGCCGTCGCGGAGTTACCGCCAGTCTGCAGTGTTGAGCATCACAGTGCGAGTTGTGCGGGCTCCGGAATGCGCCGTTGTTGTGTCTGAGGACAGAGAGCCCAGCCCCAAGAATCCTTTCTCGACTTCTTCTCCCAGTGCCATCATCTGGGAGTCCTGCAGGCTGTGTCTGTGAAGGCCGCTCGCCTGCAGGCACTGCTCTGTGGGGTGTCCTTACCCCCACCCGCCGGGCCTTTCCAGGAGCTGACGGGGCGGCGGGGCGGGGCAGGTGAGCGAACTCAGGAGACGGTTTGCCCCTGTAAAGTCCCGGGTCCCCCCTTCCCAGTCTTTGCACATGACCATCCCTACCAGTGAGTGACGCCGTGACCCTTTCTTATGCATTCGTTGAGATACTTCCAGGTGCCTCCTATGTGTCGGGCCCTGGGATCCCACACCCCAGGATGTAGTTTCTGTCATGGCATCTGTCATCAGCCTGGCCAGGAGGTGGGCACCCCGCTGGGAAAGGCGGGGCTGGAGATGCTGGGGGTGGGCGCCTGCTCTTTGAAGACCATGTCCTATCCTGGTGTGGCTTCCGGACCCCATGCAACTTGGTTCCTCTCCTGGAAACCCTGCACTCTTCAGCAAGTCAGGTCACCTCTCAGAGTCTGCCTCCCCATCGGTATGTAAAACAGGCATAGCAGGGCCTGGCGTGGAGCTAGAGGGGAGTAAGTGTCACACAGGACTGCAGGTCTGCTGGTTCACAGCCACACCACACAAATCCATTGTCTCACAGTCACGGCGGCCGAAGTCGAAGTGTGGGCACCAGCAGGGCCTGCCTCCATCTGGGGGCTCCAGGGAGAGGAGCCTGCCTTGAAGTCTCTGGCAGCTGCCGGCAGCTGGCTGGCCTGTCTGTGCCCTCCATCCTGCCCTGCCCTGAGCCCCTCATCTACAGCCACCAGATGACTGGCCCGTCAGGCAGCTGTGGTGCAGCCACTGAGGTTGGGGTCCCTGTGACGCAGCCACTGAGGTTGGGGTCCCTGGTAAAACGCCATTCAGGAGGAGGGGGCCTGCCTTAAAACCGATGGAAGCCTTGAAACCACAAGGAATGGAAAGTTCATGGATACATTTGTAGCCTGGAATAAATTGTTCCCAAATGTGTGGCAAATGCAGGTGCCAGAGCCATGTAAATAAGAGAAGAGGTGAAGGGTGAGAAAGAAAATAAAAAGCCTTTATTCCAGAAGAGCGGACAGGGCAAAGAAGAGGGAGCAGTGCCCGGGTCTCTGTTCTGACCAATAGAGGCTGAGTTCAGTTCTCATGTCTCTGGCACCAGGGGGAAAGCGGGCCTTGTCAGTGCCCTGCTCCTTGTGGTGTGGCTGACAGGCTCTAGAAACTGCAGGGAGCTAGGAGAAAGCCAACGACTTGCTGTGGCATCCAGGCCTCCCCAGTGGGGCCGGGGCAGTCTGCTTGGAGTGGCTGGCGAGCGGGGCTCAAGGTGCCCGGAGGAGATGGGGTGCGTTCTGAAAAGTGGAAAGTGGGTTCTGATCAAACATGAGTCCAAGGGGAAGACAGCAAAGTTGTGAGCCACCTGCCTTCCTGTCGCTGTCTCAGTGCGGGGTGGTGGGAGGGTGTGGAGTGGCACTGGCAGAGTGGGCGGTGCGCCGGGCAGCGTGCAGACAGGATGAGGTACACGGAAACCGAGGCACAAGGATTCTTAGTTAATAAGTGGCGAGGCCCAGGTCGGCCTGACCTTCAGACACTAGACCCTGCGTCTTTCCCCAAGGACCGCCACAGCCAAAACTATCAGGACAGAGCCTCCTGAGAAGCAGACCCTCCACCCCTGCCCCGGGTGCCTGCAGCCGCGTCCAGGGTGTGGCGTGTGTATGTGTAAGCAGTAGAAATGAAACCCCTGGGAAGAGAGAGTCCAGAGTCATTTTGCTTTTACTTGAAAATGAGCCGCGCCTGCCCCTGTGCAGGTGCCATCACTGCTCTCGTGGTGCCTGGGTGGCTCAGTCAGTTAAGTTTCTAACTTCGTCTCAGGTCGTGATCTAACAGCTAGTGGGTTCAAGCACCACACCGGGCTCTAGGCTGATAGCTTCGGAGTCTGGAGCCTGCTTCGAATTCTGTGTCTCCCTCTCTGCTCCTCCCCGACTTGCGTGCTCTCTCTCTCTCTCAAAAATAAATATTAAAGATAATTTATAAAAATGCATTTCAAATTAAATTCCAGATATTAGTGTATTTTCCAAAAGACTTTTGTGAGGATATCATTGACCAGAGTGCAGTATTTCTTTTTTTAAAAGTCTTTTGATGGAAAGTTTGCATAGAGTGAAATATGGACATCTTCGTTGTATGCTCCCTGAGTTCTGACAGCCCGAGACGCAGAACTTTGCTGTCACCCCAAATGTTCCCTGATGCTCCTTCCTGGTCAGTCCCTACACTCCCACCTCAGACATGGTCACTGTCCTGTTTCCCCCATCATGGAATAGTTTTAATTTAAAATCTCAAGGTAATGGGGTGCCTGGGTGGCTCAGTCGTTTAAGCATCCCACTCTTGATTTTGGCTGAAGTCATGATCCCAAGGTCATGGGATCGAGCCCCGGGTTGACTCCTTGCTGAGCTGCCCAAGACTGTCTCCATCCCTCTTGATCTACCCCTCGGCCACTGACTCCCTCACTCTTTTCCAAAAAAAAAAAAAGTAAATGAAAGCTAAGATAAAATGTCAACAGCTTTTACATTTATTTTTTGAAAGGGTAACTTACTCCTGTGTGTAGTAAAAGTTGGTAAGGTATAAAGTTGTACAGTAAAAAATAACTGTCTTCCTCCCACCCTTTTCCGTGCCCATCCTGTAAAGGCATCCATCGTTGGCAGTGTCTTCTGTGTCTTTCTAGAAATGGCTGATGGAGATGCAAAAGCACGTATGCATGTCTGTCTAAGTCGTTGGTGAAAACTGAACCTTACCTGACCCGCTGTCTTGTGTCTTTGCTTTTGTCACTTGACATTACACCCCAGAGGTCATTTATTGTTTGTCATTACGAGTTCGCTGGCTCTCACTGCCGTCAGCGGTGTCGCGATGTATGTCCTCGTGCAGGTGAGTGACATACGTTATCCGTGCGTCTTTATTACTTAGAGAGAAACTAGTTGTCCATTCTTCGTTGCCTGCATATTTTTCTCATGCTCCTTCCCTGAAATTCCTGACCTCCGACCCTACGTTTACCCATCTATCCATTTCTTTTTTCCTTTTTAATGTTTGTTAATTTATTTTGACAGAGTGCAAGCAGGGGAGGAGGAGATAGAGAAAATGGGAGAAACCTAAGCAGGCTCTACCCTGTCAGTGCAGAGCCTCACCAACCATGAGATCATGACCTGATCCGAAATCAAGACTGAGCCACCCAGACACCCCTATCCATTCCCGTATATGTTCATCTTTCTGTCCACTGGGAACATTGATTGAGCAATTACTAACCGCCTGGTACCAGGACGGGCTCTGGGAATATTGTCCTTGAGATCATCCTAGTCTTTTGGGAGAAGCAGACCCGTCAAAACCTAAACCACAGAAATGCAATAGTCCACCTCTGTTCAGACTTCCAGGGTTTCCCGGAGGACATAAAAAGCTCTCGAAAGCTCTTTATTGCCAGTTCCTTACTCCCTATGGAGAGTCTTTGACCTCAGCTCATTTTTAAACTGCGCAAATGCCTCTGATTGTTTGTAAAACAAAAGAACAAATGAATAGATAAACCCAGAAGCCTGAAAGTGGTCCAGACCCAGGCTGGCGGCCTCCCGTGGGCCCAGGAAGCCCCTGCCGACTTTGTGCTGAAAGCACGGGCCTGGGACTGGCTGTCCTGTGGCTTGGCCAGCCACGCCGGAGGGCAGCCGTGCCCTGGCACGCTTCGTTCCTTGTTAAGGGAGGTGAGAGAGCGAGGGTGCAGGTGGGCTGGGAAGCCGTTGTGTTTGGCAGCACAAAGTGAGAGTTAATTGCTTAAGGGAAGACTATTCAAGAAGATCAATGACAGAGAAAGCAACTGTGGGAAACATAAATCATGGGTGTCATTTTGCGATGGGGACACAGGTTTGCTGCTCCATTAATGTCTGCCTTTTGCCTTTCTTCTGAGCGGTAAACCTGAAAGCCGTGTAATTAGAAGAGAGATAATACAATTCTCTTCCTTTGGTTTTTCTTAACTCCAAACCAAGTTATCCTGATCATGCGTGAGGACTGCAAATTTGCTCTGAAGCAGTTTAAAAATAGACATTTCAGTGTGGAAAGACAGCTCATGTTTTTCTCCATCTCGTCAGTCACAAATACTAATGCGGCGTCTGTGAGGTGCCAGGCAGGTGCTGGGCAAGGCTGCCGCCACTCAAGGTGCACGTGTCCCCAGCTCGCAAGGAGGGACCGGTACGCAGACTGACCGGGATGGAGTCCTGACCAGCCGCCTAGCGTGAACCACAGAGGTGGCTGTGGAGGGCTGTTGAGTTTCTGCGGTCCAGGCAGAGGTCTCCCGGGAGTGCATATATTAGCTGAGTCTAGAAGGGTGTGCAGACAGGTGGGGGAAAGGGATAGGGGAACATGGCGTGAATTTTTTTTTCAACATTTATTTATTTTTGAGAGACAGAGAGACAGAGTGTGGGCAGGGGAGGGGCAGAGAGAGAGGGAGACACAGAATCAGAAGCAGGCTCCAGGCTCTGAGCTGTCAGCACAGAGCCTGTCGTGGGGTCACAAACTGTGAGATCATGACCTGAGCCGAAGTCGGATGCTCAACCGACTGAGCCACCCAGGCGCCCCGGAACATGCCTTGAGATGTCACATGCTCTACACATTGTTTGAGGGTTACACATGGGAATAGGCTGGCACATAGTAGGCATTCCACCCGTGTTGGGTGGTCCTTCCCGTCTTTGTTGATTCGTTCTAATAGGGCACTCACGGGTTGCCACGGGGTAGGTGAGGAAGAAACCAGGGTTTATTGAAGCCGGGTGACGTGTCGAACAGTCAGAAAACCCAATTTTTTGTCAGTCCGTTGACACTTGATGTGTTCTGCTCCGACTCTCTAGACTGACGTGTGTGTCCAGAGACGGGAAAGGACCTGGGCTTTCCTGGGGAGAGAGTCAGGCCTGTGCCGTGTTCCTCCAGGCCTGGTGCTGCCAGAAGTCACCTGGGAGCGTCCGAGAAAGGCTTGGGGTCTTGGACTCATGTGTACACATGTGTGCACGTCCCCTCCTGAGTCATTGAGTCCTCCCAGGCCTCCTTCACTCCATCCGAGGTCTCTACCGGCAGAGCCTCCCCCGGGTGAACCTGGGTTACTCCGTCTTCTGGGCCTGTCCGTGTGCAGGTGCAGAAGCAGAAGGCAAAGACTGGGCATGTTGCAGCGGGAGGCCGTGTAGCTTAGCGGGAAGACGTGCCGACTCGGGAGCCAGACCCCCCACCTTCGACTCCCACCTCAGTCCCTGACCAGCCGAGTGACCCTGGGAACGTTACTTTCTGGGCTACCATTGCTGTACGTCAGATATCCCAGAACTTGATGACATCAAAACACAACCATTTTCTTTTGTTTCCCGGTTCTGTGGGTTGACCGAGTGGTTTTGCACCCCCGTATCCTGTTGTCTGGGGCTCAGCCGAGCTGGGCGTCCGAGATGGCGCGCTCAGTCGTGTGGCAGTTGGTGCTGGCCGCCTGGCAGCTCTGTTTCTTTTGTTTGTCAGCGCTGAGTTCACTCATCCTTGGGTGTGGAAGGGGGATGATCTCTGTGCCCAGAGGGCTGTGATGAGGAGATTTTGATGTGAAAGCACTTTGTACGGCAGGCAGGAAGCCATTGATGTTGCCTGGTGGGGGCGTGTCTCTGTTTGCAGCCCCTCAGGACTGCACAGGAGGGCAGCTCTAAGGACCGCGAGGGTTCTCTGTCGACTTTTGCTGCCCCTGCTTGGGTCCTGATTCTGAAAGTAGGAGGAGTGAACAGTTTTTCCTGTGGCTCTGGCATTCGTCTGATGAGTTCTGTCCTGTCTTCCTCCTTCCTCCCCTTCCTGTTTAAATGAGCACTTACTCAGTACACTTGTTATTCTTTTTGGCAAAATCTCTGCCCTTTGAGCCCTTATCCAAGGTCTGAGGAATTCCAGGTCAGAACGCCAGGGTGCACCAGTGTCTCAATTCCATTCTGGCCCAGTTGTGAGGGGCTAGGGTGAGCTGGCCGGTGTCTGCTCCCCGGTCCCCAAGCAGCCTGGGAAATCCTGAGTCCGGAGAGGCTGGGGAAGCTTCCTTGCTCACGCGGCCCAGAGGCTGATCCTCTGTGAGCCTCACCTGCCTCCCCCTTTCCCCCATCCACGCGTGTGCGGCACCTGGGGGGTTGGTTCCGGAGGATCCGGGAATCCTGGCTGCTCTGTTTCTCCCGCAGTGGCCTCTGCCTCTCCCACACCCGCATCCTGCCACGTGATTCCCCAGACCGCAGGCTGGATGGGGACCTGCCTTTTCTGCAGGGCCAGGGAGGAGTAAATGAGGACATCCCTGCTGCTGATCACTGTTTTGTGGCTCCTGCTGGGGGCGATCCAAGCACGGGCTGTATCCCAGAGGTGTGTCCCGCCAGGATCTCTGTGCAGCTTTGGGTGGTTACAAGGGATGTTTGTGGCCCGTGTCAAAAGAAAGCTGATTGTTCTTACCAAATACTCCGTGCCCTGCACTTTTTTTCATCGGAAGACTGTGGAGTAAAATCAGCTTTCTGGATGAGGCCTGGAAGCCCCAGGCGATCTCTGGTGTCAGTCCGGGTGCACAGCACGAGAAGACAGAACGTTAGGGTGGCAGGTGAGTTGGGGCATCCGCTGACAGCCTGCAGGTGCTGTTGAGCATGGCCTGATGCAAGACCCACTCTGCAGAGCCGGGAAGTTGACAGTGTTCTCCAGCCAGACTCTCCAGAACTCACAGACACCTAAGTGTCTCCTGGCTCGCTGATACCAGTAATGCCCCATAATTAGAAGCAAAGCTCCTAATTCCAAAAGGCTTAACACCTCCCATCTACTTAGGTTCATTGTCCAAGATGTTCCTTCAAAATGAGCACCGCTGAGAGTTGACTTATCTGTGAAGAAAATACCACCTTACAAGAATCGATTCTCTCTTGAAGAATCTTGTTTGGTCTTAGCGTTATAAAGTCATGTCTGTCCTTAACCCCCTCACCTTCTCTTTTCCTTGGGTCCTCCTGGTGTCCTTGCCCTTCGGCTTTGTGGGGTCGATCCAGTCAGGACCTTCCCTCTTGTGAACGCAGCTGCCTGGGCCCGAGCCTGTTCGCGCCTGGTGTGAAACCAGGCTGACCCAAAGATGGCATCCTGGCGCACGCATGGCGTGGCAGCGTCTTCCCCGTCAGGGGCTCCCTCCTCCACGCTGCCGGCCTGCTTCTCCTATCGTGCCCGAAGAGCCTTCCCCAGACCCTGGTGCCAAGGGGGGAGCTCCGAAAAGAGAGGCCAAGAGCCACCCCACAGCCATGCCTGAGAAGGTGCTAGAGTCCCAGCCGTGTCCACGGGGTTCCATGTGGAGGCGCCCAGGGGAGGGTGGTGTCTGCGCGGTGGTGGCCTTCAGGGCCTCCTGCGTCCTTCTCCATCCCGGACTCCGGAGCATTTGAAGCAGAGTTTCTACTTCCTTCTGCCTTTCTGCATTCCAGCCACGTGCCTGTTTTTTTGTCATCAGAGAAATGCAAATTTTTTTATTTTTATTTTTATTACCTTTTTTTATTTGTAGTTTACTACCAAGTTGGTTTCCATATAACACCCAGTGCTCTTCCCCACAAGTGCCCCTCTCCATGACCATCACCCCGCTCTCCTCCCCGCTCCCTCTTCAGCCCTCAGTCTGTTTTCAGTATTCAAGGGTCTCTCATGCTTTGCTTCCCTCCCTCTCCCTAACTCTTCCCCCGCTTCCCCTCCCCATGGTCCCCTGTTAGGTTTCTCCTGTTAGACCTGTGAGTGCAAACATGGTATCTGTCCTTCTCCGCCTGACTTATTTCTCTTAGCCTGACACCCTTTTGCAGGGCAGGGTTGGCATTGGAAAGAGTATTTTCTTTACTTTGCACAGTCATACGAGACACACTTAACATATAATATGTGTCTGTCTGTGGCTACACGAGTAATGCACTGATATCGTAGAAAGTGCAGAAAAGCGCAGATGCCTACGCCTCGCTCTCCCGGTTTCCCGTGTCCACTTCCCCTCCTTCCCTCTGACCTTACTGGTACGTGGACATCCTGAGTCATGCTGAAGAATTTGCGGCTCCGCGCGCTTCTTAAGAAACAGAGGCAAGGAGCTGTTAGCTCTGCCATTAAAAATCTATCAGAAACATTCTTCTGGTGAGAAAATACATTTTTATTTAAATGTTTAATTGGCAGTACATTATTTCAAAAACTCAAATGATGTTTAATGGGATGTTTAATAAACTCGTTTTCTTCTTGTTAATGGTTTTTTTAAAATCATTTATTTTTGAGAGTGCAAGTAAAAGTGCTCAGGGGAGGTGTAGAGAGAGAGGGAGACAGAGGATCCGAAGTGAGCTCTGTGCTGACAGCAGAGACCCTGATGGGGGCTTGAGCCCGTGAACTGTGAGATCGTGACCTGAGCCAACGTCGGATGCTTAGCGGACTGAGCCACCCAGGAGCCCCTCATTTTCTTTTTTCTAAAGTGTTTATTTATTTATCTATTTAGAGAGAGCAGAATGTGTGAGCAGGGGAGGGGCTGAGAGAATCCAAAGCTGATCCCACATGGCGCTCAATCTCATGAACCATGAGATCGTGACGTGAGCCAAAACCAACTGAGCCACCCAGGCACCTAAAATAGCCTCATTCTCGGTGTCCTGCAGCAGCTGCCTGGGCCCCCACTCCCACACCCTGGAGCCCACTGGGTGCCCTTTCCTCGGAGTCTTAGACGTCCCTGCTAGCCCTTCTCCATGCAAATGCAGACCAATGCAAAGTTAGTTCTCCACGTGTACATTGAAGGTGGTGCATCAGACCCCCCACCTGCCCCTGCTCAGGCTTTCACTTGACCTTTACTGGACGTCTTTTCCTCACTGCACAGGGAAAGCTGTTTTGTTCTTGAAAATCACAATTTTTTTTTTTCTAAAGCAGTTCATTCTAAAGATGGATTATTTTAGTTTTATGGAGATACAGCAAATGAGAATTCGGCCTCTTTGCCTCCTCACCCCCACTCCTGTATTATCAATGATAGCCACTGTTAATGTTCTTCTATATTTTTCCAGTTATTTTCATGATCTACCCTCATGAACGTGCATGTGTAACCCATTTTTTAAAATCTGACCATCTCATCCAGACATGCCATTGTTCCCTGAATCATGTCTCTATAGTCGGACCTTTCAGGGATTTGAAAAAGGGTTTTTTTCAACTTGGCTGAGCAGTGGAAAGAGGAATGATCTTTGATGTAAGTTTGGTCTCTGACTTTGGCTCTTTGCTCTAGAGAAATCCTCAGAGTGAGGGGTGTGGGCCAGAGGATGGGGCTCTTCCTAGGGATTGTGGGGCCCAGCCTCATGGCTTCCCCAGTGGATGAAACCACCTCTCTTCCCGGCCACCCACAGGAAGAGTCACAGTCACAGTGACCGCAGGGCCACACCAGCCAGCCCCGTGAGCTCCTCATCCTTTTAAGCTGGAGTTTTCTCAGGGCGGGGGTAGGCCTGTATCGCCTTGTTGGGCTTGAAGGAATCTCTCAGTAGCAGCTTCTTAGCCAAACCTGCTCCCGGCGCCCATTCTGACTGCTCAGCTGCACACATCTGACCAGAGCCCAGGTGAGGCGCCTCCCTCTGGGCTGCCACATGTGGGTGGGAGATGCTCCTTGGGTTGGCGGGTCGGATTCAGTGCTGATGTCAAGGATAACAGAACACACAGCCTTTCTCCGTAACGGCCACACCGTTAATACAGCGCAGTTCCTGTGAACGGCCTGTCTCCCAGGCCCTGTCCCACGTGCTTGGTGGGCATCAGCTCGTGTCTGAGTCCTAGGACCGTCCTCCCTGTTATTTAGGGGAGGGCAGTGGGGCACAGAGGAGGCAAGTGATTTGTTCACAGCTGCAGGGTCAGGAATGGCTGGGGCTGAGGTTGACCCTGAGCCACATGGCCCCAGAGTGTAGGCTCCATAAGCATGGCATCCTCCGGCCTCGGAGAGAACCCACGGAGTGCCTTCCGGTGTCTCCAGCCCCCGGGAGAGGGCTCAGGTCTCCCCTCCTTCCGCCCCGGAGTGGTGGGTTTTCCCTGTTTGCTGATGGTCTGTAGCAGGAGAGCCTTTGAAGTTGGACAGATGGGAATTCAGATCCACTTCCTGCCCTTCTGGCCTTGGCAAGGTCTCAGCCTCCCTGAGCCTGTGTCCTCATCGTGAAGTAGGGGGCTGCCCCTTCCCCCCCAGATTATTGTGAAGATGCTGGGGAACAGGAAAACTCTGACAGGTGCAGTGTGTGAAGGAAATGCTCTCTCCCTCGCTCACCCAACCCCTCCCCCTTTGCATTCATTCCTCTTGGTTTCTATCCACATCCTTAGATTCTGGCCACTTCACATTCGATCAGAAGCTCAGGCCCCGCGCATGACCCTAACACCACCGTCTCCCGAAGTCCTTCCAGTGCTGACCGTTTTGCGATCTGCTTTACGGGGTAGCTGCCAGGCTGTGAGGTGTCTTTGACTGAATTGTGTTCTCCTGGGGCCCTTCTGAGTCAGGAGCAGCCGCTGTGTTCGGCCTCCAGGTGCTCCTGCATCAGGGCAGGGGAAGGACTGAGCTGGGAGGGGGCAGACGGTGGCCTTTGGTGTTTACGTCCTAGCGGTGTCTGTGCATTCATCATGGTGACAGTGGTCATTTGTTCCGCTGCTCATTTGGTAACTTGCATCTCACATCCCAATTAGGCCTTTATAGCTCCGAAATTACACGATACTGCGGGCCTGCTATTATCTCAATAGGATTAATAGTCCTTTTTCTGTGAAGATAATTGAGATCCCTCATGGTGACATAATTTTATCACCCGAACGCCATCTCTAACCATCCTTACACAAACTCTCTTCTTGTTTTCCGGTAACTGTTTTCTCACCTCATTCTGAACAGGAAGTGTTCAAGGATCGTTGGGAGGCAGGATTCTTGCGTGATTATGCCAACCGCGGTAACCATGATGCGTTTTCTCTCTCCCTCCTCCCCTCCCCTGATGCCAGGTGCCTGGAGATTTGAGTCAAACATCCGAAGACCAGAGTTTGTCGGATTTTGAAATGTAAGTCCACGGCATCTGCTCCCAGGGTGGGGGTGGGTGCTTAGAAGCAGGACTCTGTGGTTTGGTTTGTGTCCCAGCAGGCCACAGGGGGAAACAAAAGTCACTGTTTCAATCTGCACAGGCCGATCTGGTTATGGTCGAGGTGAGGGGCTGCTCACCTGCGCCCCAAGCCCGGCCTCCAGCTGCCTTATAGCTCTGTCCCCGGGTGTCGGAAAACAGTCAGTGTCTTTTCGGCTGACGTCGAAGACTTGGAAGCTGTCGCATAAGAATTTAAATTTTGCCTTAAAAAGAAAAACAAGGGGGTGCTCCCATCCCTACGAGGCCAAGGTCAGAGCTGAGCAGTGGCTGCCGCCTCCACACGGAGCAGGTGCTCTTGCGCTTACCACAGCCCCGCCTTGTCCCTGTTGCCTGACTCTGACCCGCTTCCCTCACTCCTTCTCTGCATGTCTCCTGGAGGAACGTGAGTTCACAGCCTCTGAGCTACTAGAAACAGCAGTGGTTTGGTGCACGCGTCTGTTTGTTACTGGATGTGACTCTGGTGCCTCCGACGATAGATTCCTAAAGAACTTGGTTGGTTTTTAAATTGTTTCAGAATCAGGTTGCTTTGGGGTTTGGGCATTCATACATAGTTTCTCAGCCCAGCAAGAGCAGAATACACTTTGCTTCTTTTTTTTTTTTAAATATATATTTTTAAATGTTTATTTTGGTTGGAGGAGAGAGTGTGGACGAGAGAGAGAGAGAGAGAGAGAGAGAGAGAGAGAGAGAGAGAGAGAGAGAGAGAGAGAGAGAGAATGAATCTCAGGCCGGCTCCACACTGTCAGCACAGAGCCTGACTCTGGGCTCCATCCCACCAACCTTTGGATCATGTCCTGAGCCGAAATCAAGAGTCAGACGTTCATCTGACTGAGCCACCCAGACGCCCCTCTTCTGAAGTGTACTGGCACATTCTCCAGGACAGACCAGATGTTAGGTTCCAAAACAAGTCTCCCTCCACTTACAAAGATGGAAATGCTACAGGGCACCTTCTTGGACCACAGTGGATTACTTACCAGAGGGATGTGTCTGTCTCGCTCCCTGAGGTCAGGGTCTGGGTCTGCCCACTTTCTCACTCTGTCTCCAGGACCTAGAGTAGCAACTGACACGTTGTAGGTTCTCAATCAAAAGAATGAACAAATGAATTAATATGGAGGAAGGAAATGCCACTTAAACATTCTCATACCATATGAGAATTCTCATACTCATTACTGTACGGTGAATGTTCTCAAAGAGAAAGGCCAAAGACGGCGGGGGGGTGCGTTTTGCCCTCACCAATGAGAAAGGTGAATGAAAAGCAGATTGTTAGGTCCTCTTGTCCTCTGCCCCCACCCCCTTGAGGTGCTAGTACCATCCGAAGACCTTTACAGGAGGGATGCCACTAGATGTGCAAACCAGTTTGACGGCTCAGAATTGCCATTTGGACTTGGAGTTCTGAGAGTGTGACGGATTATTCCCCCCTGCCCTTCCCCCCAGAGGAGGTCAGCACCTCAGCTCAGAGCTCAGACCAAATGCTGCTTCTCGAGAGAACCATTTGTCTGTGAAACTAAAATGTTCCCTATGCCAGAGACGGGGAGATCAGAGTCTCGGACTCTTCCCCCCTGTGGTCTCAGATTGTGTTCTAAGCACAGGAGGCTGGTGCATGTTTGTGGGCTGCTCCTTAGAGAGAAGGAGAGTTCAAGAGAAAGCAGTTAGCCCTAGAACACCTCTAGGTAGGGGCCAGGGCTGGGACCTCCCGGCCTTCTGAGAATTGTGTGGTACTGTTGGGATCCCTGTTAGGACTGAACTTCAAGTGTTAGAGACCGAGTTTCCGGTCTGCATGTCTTGCCTTCAGCCTGGTGGGTGATCGCTGGCAGCGGGCGTGTGTCCCCAGCCACTCACAGGTGCAAGTCCTCACGTGAGGCAGAACTCACACACCCAGAGTGACCCTTGAAGGACCCATAAATATCCCGTGAGGATTAGCTGAGATGCTCTAGGTTAAAGCATGAAGTCATACCTTATAGATGCTCAGGAAATGACTTGTCCTCGAATTTAAATCTTGGTTGGGGCACCTGGGTGGCTCAGTCGATTGAGCGTCCAACTTCAGCTCTGATCATGATCTTATGGCTCGTGAGTTTGAGTCCCGCGTCAGGCTCTGTGCTGACAGCTTGGAGCCTGGAGCCTGCTTCCGATTCTGTGTCTCCCTCTCTCTGCCCCTTCCTCGCTTGCTCTCTGTCTCTCTCAAAAATAAACCTTAAAATTAAAAAATAATAAATCTTGGCTCATCGGAGCCACACACAGTGTTTTTGAACTTTTAAGGGGGGTATTTGCACCTGGCTTCCTGGTCTCCCAGCCTGCCATTTTCCGTTTCCCCTCCCACACCCCAAACAGCTGTCATCTGCACAGCCCTTCGGGTGTCGGTCTCCTGAGCCCTTTGGTGGAGTCCAATCTTAAAGTGGGGGGCAGGGGCTAGAGGGGCACAGCGAGGAGGCAGTGTGACCCCTCTGGGTGCTCCAGGTAGCCTGCGGTCATCGGGTCACACGACCCTTCACAGCTGCATGGAGGCTTCTGGTTACTATCCCTCCTTTCAGAGGAGGGAACTCGGGTTTAGAGAAATCAGGAGTCATGGTGACTCAGCTATAAGACTTGAAGTCCATCTCTCATTCCCAAGTACACACTGTGTATCTAAATAAAAAATACACATGCGCTGAACTAAGTCCCCGAAGAATGATCTTAGGGGTCTGGGTGAACACAGGCCCTTTGCCTTCCTTGTTGACGTGACCGATGTTGTCGTGAATTCTGTGTGTGATGCCTCTTTGAGGGGAAGATTGCCTTCTTCGTTGTATATTGAAATGACTAATTTCAATCTTTGTCTTCGGTCAGATCGAACCGGGCGCTGATCAACGTCTGGATCCCGTCCGTGTTTCTCCGGGGAAAAGCGGCGAACGCCTTCCACGTGTATCAGGTGAGTGTCTGGTTTCCAGACGGACGTCCCTGCGGGGCCAGAGCCGACAGCCTTTGGTCGTGCTGTGGTATGTCTGCCTCTTGGTGACGGAGCACTGAACCCAGGAGTCCGTGGCCTCCCGACGCCAGCCTCCCCGCTGCCTGGCCTCCCCGAGGAAGGGGTCCTTCCTTCGTGCAGATAGGAGGCCCCTGGTGGAGCTCCCGCATTGGTCAGGTCTGTTGGCGTGGCCACTACAGATGTGAGCTTGGACAGCGGGACCGGGAATGGGACTTGTCAGCTTGTGTTGCAACCAGAGAGTCAGAGTGGACGTGCTGCCCCAGGCGTGACTGGGCCTGTGACCCGAGACCTGCTGCTGTCCACTGTGCCCTCTGCTCCGGCGTCCTTCTCTGGCTGGGGCTCTCTGCAGGCTGATGGATGGCGATCAGCCTGTCTGGGTGGTTGCAGTGTCTCTCCCAGGCCTGTCTTGGACCAGGACGCCCTTCCTGGTGCTCGGGGCTGGGTGACGGACTTGTGAGATTGGCCAGCCTTGGACGTGACCCTGCTGGCGGGGTGTGTCTGACGGAGGCAGAGAGGTTCTCCGAATGAAAACCAGGGTGCTCTTCTCAGAAGAAAGGGCGGCAGTTACGTGAGGGAACCCAAGTGCACGTCTCCCCCTCCTCCTCAGGGGAGAGCTGGTCAGCCCCTGGCCGGGGCTGGGGGGCTGAGGGGCCTTTGTGTGCTTGGAGGTAGTTTATCCCCAACATGTGGCCTCCAGTTTCCCATCTTACCTCTCATTTTCCGATGCCTCTTTCAGCCCTGCCATCCTACCATCTTTTGTCTGTTGTCTTTTACTTTTCTTGTCTCGGATCCGGATCTCCAGCCAGTGGTGTTCACCTGTTCTGGACTGCTCGGCTTTCGACTCTGACTCTTAGCTGCTTCTTGCTTCTGTCTTCTCGTGTCAGGACACCTTTCGTTAAGTTTTTGTTCTTCCTCCCCATCAGCTCTGTGAAACACCCTGAGTTTTGTTACCTTTCTATTTTTTTTTTAAGTGAGGAATTGACCGTCAAAGACCTTTTCTCAGCTATTAAGATACTTTTTCTAGCACCTGGGTGGTAAAAAAAAAAAAAAAAAATGCTGACTTTGAAGATCGGAGCCCTGGTCTCAATTTGGTAACCTGGTAACCTTAAGTGAATCTCTGTTTGCTCCCGTGAAAGACAGAAATACCACCACTGCTCACCTTGCAAAGCTGGTGTCAGCCTGAGGTGTGTGCAGTGCCCAGGATTCTGAATTCTCGACGTGGTGTTTCTCCTGTTCCAAAATGCTTGCTTTGTGTGGTTTTGGTGGCAGGCATGGTGGCGGGTGTGTGGTTTATAGGAACGGGTATCTGTGTGACACGCGCATCTTGAAATCTCACAAACAGATAGCAAGGGTTTGGGAAGGAAGCTTGCACCAGAAAGCAATTTTAGGTTACTTGTTTGACTGGTCAACGTCAGTTAGTAAGTACCATGTTACTAAGTGATGGAGAACCTAAGTGGTCATGATGCTCTCATCTTTTGCTTAGAAAGACAATTAGACATGATAGATTTCCATACATCCCTTTGGTTCTCTTTCTCTTTTTAGGCCAAACCCACCAAAACCCCTCTTTCTGTGAGTGTCCTCCAAGTTTGCTTTGTGGCCATCAGAAAGCTGGGAGTTATTGCCCAGGGGATGAACAAAGTGAGGCAGACAGCTTTATTTTAGAGTGAAATTAAACTGTGATACCACTTGAGAGGTTTCCTGGACCTTTCATGTCTGACTCTTCCCCCCAGTCCCCTACCCCAGGATGCACTTTGGCACCTTTCAGTGTCTGAGAGCCAGCGAGGAATGAGACAGATGCGGCGCACACGCCATTGCCTGGAGATCGTTTCCGCAGTGGTCACGGTGGCATGTGCGCTCCCTGTCCCCCGGGTCTTCTGGGTGTGGTCGCGCCCGTGCCTGGAGGACGTGGCCCCGAGGCACCCACCGTGGGCTCCGTGACATCTTCCCTGGTGTTGGGCGGTGTGAGGTAGCACCTCCTGAATGCAGCTCTCTTTCTGCTTTCTGCTAACCGCGCTCCGGGTCAGTCTCTCATGAACAGATCCACACAACATGTTTGGAAACATTTGAGAAAGCTTTTTCCAGAGTTCTGATCATAAATGATAACGGAAAGAAGGAGACTCATTGAGAATGCTGGGACCATGGGACATTATTTTTCTTGGTTTAAAAAACGCATTCAATATATTTCCCTGGAAGATTTGAGATAATAATTTCTAGAGGAACACCTGTAATAGAATAGCATAGAAGTAAAAAATGAAATGTCAGAGTCTGGGAAGGTGTAAACTGGTGATACTTCCATGAGAGAAATCATGGAAATCTGTCAGGAGATCCTATACCACTGTTCTCATCCGTTTGTGATTTTCCTATGGACTTCCCGGCAGCCAGGGTGAAAATGGAAATGTGGCTATTTTGGATGCTACTGTTGAGAATGAGGAGAAAATATGCAAGCTCCTCAAAGGGAGCTCTAAAAAAAATGTCCACACAGGGCTTTAGGTTAAGCAATATTGAGGGATGTGGTAGATGGTCCCTAGTGACATTCCCGTGACAAATCCCTGTCAGGTTCCATCACATCTCCCTCAAAGGAAGCCAAGGGCATAACCTCCAAACAGATAACAGTTCATTGGAAGAGCCAGGATGAAAGGATCGGTGTGTGTAGTTTTCTCCGTAGATCTGGACTTTCCAATACGACAGCCACTAGCCACACACAGCCGTTTCAGTTTAAACGAACTATAGTACAATAAACTGAACAATTCAGTTCCTCAAGGCCATTAGCCACGTTTCCAGTGTTTACCAGCCACGTGCCGTTAGCGGCTACTGTACAGGACAGCACAGACACAGAACGTTTCCATCATTGCAGAAAGTTCTGTTGGGCAGAACAGTGTCTCCAAGAGTGTTGGAAAGCAGGCTAATTTTATGCATGCTTGGCCAGGTTCTAGAAAGACCAGAGGCTGGATATTAACAAATCCTGCTGGGAGAAAGCCACTCACTTGAGCTCTTTCAGGGTTTGGGGTTACCAGGGGGAGAAAGCCTTCAAGTGTTGACCTTGTGCCATCAACGCCCTCAAATCTTTCTGTTCAGCAGCAACGGGAAGGAGCAGACTTGAACTCGATCATACATGTTGTCTTGTTTTTGTTGTGTTTATTTTTACATTTGCCTTCCAGTTAAGGTGCAGAGTCCTGTTTGCCATTTACCACAGTGATGCATTTTCCTTTTTTTTTTTTTTAAAGTTTATTGGGGGAGGGGGAGTGCATGGGGAAGGGCAGAGAAAGAGAGAGATTCCCCAGCAGCCTGCATGCTGTCAGCCCCAGGGACTGATGCAGGACTCGAACCCATTACCATGAGATCATGACCTGAGCGAAAATCCAGTTGGATGCTTAACTGACTGAGCTACCCAGGCGCCCTGCATTTTCCTTCTAAAATAAATTTAAGAGGAAAGAAAGAGTCTGCTTGCAGAACAACGCTAGCTAAATGATAATGCAGGCAGCCAGGGTTTGGGACAGTGTTATGTGAGCAAGGAGCATTTGGGGACCGCTGAGCCGAGGGAGCAGACCGCTGACGATAAAACAGTGATGGGGATAATGCTAATGAGAAACAGCAGTGGGAGTCGCCTCTCCCTGGTGTGTGTGCGTTATGTGACACAGCTCACTGAGTCCCCAGAACCACCCCGTGAATAAACTTCTCTTCCCATCATATAGATGAGAAAACGAAGGCACAGAGAAGCATGGCGTTCCGTAACATGTTTTGAGCCCAAATACCATTTTCTCACAAGGTACCGGTTTGCAGAGGTTCTCAGACTGAGGGTGGAGACCTTTAAGAATGGACGCAGGGAAGAAGCCCCTGCCCCCGCAGGCACAGTTCCTTCCGGATCTGGGGGGGTGACAGGCCGGCTCTGAGGTGGGAGTGATCTCTCTGGTTCACCTCTGCTCCATTGCTGGGTGTCCTTGCAGCCCCCGCCGGCCTTTGTGCTGCAGGATGGCAGTACCCGGGGATCCCTGGCTTTGTTTTTGCTGCCCCTCCCCCTCGAGACCCGCCCATCCCCCCAGGGCCAGCCCCTCAGCACCCATACAGTTCACAGCACGTCTGCCGCCAGCTGCCCTGGGATGCTCAGCACTTCCGAGAGGGCCTGATGCCCGCACAGACGAAAAGCACGTCCCTTTGGACGTTCGAGTCACTATCCCTCTCCCGTTCCTGCTTGTATCTTCCCGAGCGGGAAGAACCGCTTTTCCCTTCACAGTATGAATCGTGTATTCATCTGAGGGCTGTTTACTGAGGTCCCCTGCGGCCTGGCTTAGGTGTCACTCAGCAGAGCCAGTGTTGAGCGAAACCTTGTGCCTTCTCCCACCTGACCGTCTCTGGGGTGGAGTCAACGTAACCTTGTCTCCTCGTAAGGGCTGGAGAGAGAGGTACGGGCGGGAGGGATGGAAGGCCACTTGCCTCTCAGGGTGACAGGTGCAGTGCTGGGGCTGCGGGATTACCACCATTAGTGCTCCAGTAACCACTCGGTGGTGAAAAGCTACTATACTTGGAAGCAGACATAAAAAGAATGTTTAGTTGAATGTCTCTGGGCATGTTCATATACTGAACCAAAAAAAGCCTTTATTTAGCATCTACTCGATCAGGGGCTCCACGTCAGCTACTCTAGGGGCCACAGAGCAAGGTACCTTCATCCTCAGTTGCTGGGTCCATTGAGGAGGTGGGACCTTTATCAGAGCGGCTGCAATGAAGACAGTGTCCGTGCAAGACTGTGAGGCTCTGCCCAGGGGTGAGCTCTTCCACCTGGGGGGTTAGCGCTCAGAAAATAATACCTTCTACCATGACTATTTACCTGGGGCTCCGCGGACGCCTGAAGTATCAAACGCTCAGCCCCCAGGACGCGGGAGTTGGGCCTTGTTGAATTGGACAAGGGGCGTGATTCATCAGCATCTCGAAGGCACCCGTTCCTGATTCCTCTCCGCCCTTCCTGGGGAGGCCGCCCTGCGAGGGTCCCCTGGGACCGCCTCTTTGTCAGGAGCTGTGAGCAGGGCTGGTGCGCACACCCACACGCATGCACGTGCGTCCTCGGTCCCTGTTGCTGCCAGGACTACAGCTGGGCGCTAGTCTCCGGGTGGGTCCCGCCCCCTGTGCTGATGCTCCCGTTGCTCTCGTTGCTGGCCCCCGAGCTTGTTCCCTCATGGGCATGTTCGGTGGGGAGCCGGGTCTTGGCCCAACGGTGCTGGTAGAAGTGGAATCTGAGCAGTCCTGGGTACCTGGACGGCAGCACCTTCAGCCTCGTCCCCAGAGGGGACCCACATTCACACCCCACACCCAGGCCGGGGCTCTTCTATTTGGGACGGCGTGGGAGAGGAGCTGACCACCCTTCTGACCAGGAGACTAACTCCCGAGGGAACACCTGCCCTGTCCAGGGTGTGGGAGAACAGAACCAGCCCAAACCGAAACCCGCCTCCGGGGCTGCGCCGCTTGGGGTACATTAAACTGAATACAGTGCAAAGAAGTGTTGCGGGCAGAGAACTCGTGTTCCTGGTCACAGGTAAGGAGACGCGGAGCCAGGTCTCAAAACGCCATGTCTCCTTGGGGTTAGTGCTGGAAGCTCCTATGCAGTGCATCGGAAGGCTCAGGCAGGGAGTTTGGGACGGAAACAGTCTGCGTGCTGTTAGACGCGTCGGTTCCACGGCACGTGCCGAGCTTACGTCGCGTCTGCCAGCATGCTAGCCCGCCTGTCGTCTGTCCAGCACGGAGGTGGGAACCCCTGCCCACAGGAGGAGATCTGAGGTCATAATGAGCTACAGGTGACGGGGGCAACGTGGGGGCTTCCGCGCAGGCTCTGAGCTCCGTCCAGCTCGGACTGTGTCACATGGGGTTCCGAGGAATACTTGGCCATACGCCTCCTTAGTGGGGGCTGCTGGTTCTGTAAAACAGACACACTGTTTCTCCACTCTTGTCTCTGTCCCCTCCTCCCTCCTGTCGGTGGCCTTCAGCCCTCCCAGGAACTCTGCATGGAGGCCTGACTCATAAACTTAGCAAACGGGATGCATCGGCTCGCCTCTTGGAAAACACCAGGGGCAGGCACAGCTTGAGTTCCAGGGACTCCATTTCGTGTGGTGAGGGCTGGTCTCCCGTCTTTTGAGAAAATCGCTTCCCCCCACCACCACCCCCAACCCCACCGCAACACGTTGGCCCTATTCCCAGCCAGGCCTCAGCGGCAGCGTCTGTGGGCGCCTCCCCGCTGCCCTGCCCGCAGGGGAAGAGGCCCCTCTTTCTTCCAAGGCTGCCAGCGGGCCTGAAACCGGTCTGCCCTCGCTGGCATGGGCCATACCCCTACCTGCCAACTGCCAAGTCCGGGCGGATGGATTGCTTTTGGGTCATGTGCATACTCCCGAAGGTGAGCTCAGTGGAATCCGGGCGTTTCCCCAAAGGACAGTGGGGACACTCTGACCAGCAGTGGGGACGTTGGCTGTGCGGCAGGAGCCAGCCTGCTGGAAGGCACCTTCCTCCCGGGGTTTCCGCCCGGCAGCACAGTGGATATTTGGGATGGGATAATTCCTTGTGCAGAGAGGAGGCATCTCGCCTGCGCGTGAAAGGACGTTGAGCAGCTTCCGCAGCCACTACCCACTCGCCACCCACACAGTCTCTCCAGTCGTGACAACCAAGGGGTCTCCAGCCTTTGCCAAGTGTCCCCTGGGGGCATAATGTCTCTAGGTTGACCGGTACCGCTCCACACAGATCCATCGAATGCCGTTGCGGTTTTATTTTGCTGAACATCAGCGGGATCCTGTGATACACGCCTTCCTCCCCGGGACTCGGGCCTCTCGCTTCGTTAATCTGGGTAAACTTCGGCACCTCATTTCCTAGGACGATGGAGCCTTTACTTCATATTCTGATGATGGACCTTTAGACTGTTTTCATTTCCTGACCATTGCAAACAAAGCTCCCAGATTGTTCTCGGACAGACCTCTGTGTCCACACTGCAGGCAGGTCTTGAGGATAGACGGCTAGAAGTGGATTTGCTGAAGTGCAGGATGTATACCTTTTTTATTGTAATAGGCCCAGTAAAGAGCTTTCCCAACGGCTGAACCAATTTTCAGCCCTCCCAACAACGTGAAGGAACCTTTTGTCTCCATGTCCTTGCCACCATTGGGTATTATCAATCTTTTAAATTTGACCATTCTGATAGGGGAGCAATTACATTCCATCGATGTCTGAATTTGCATTTTCTTTATTGCTAGGGAGGATGAGCATATGTCTGTACTTTAATCTGCCGTTTGTGTTTGCGTGTGTGTGTGAATTGCCTCTTGGTGTCCTTCCCTGTTTTACGGCACTGTTTATCCCTCTCTTACTCATTTGTAAGAGCGCTCTGCATAGTAATCCTCTGTTCTATATGTTTCAGGCTTTTACTTGTCTTTTAGCTTTATTTAGCTTTCCTGGTCTTCACGTCTTGGGAAATTTTTTTCGTTGACCTACCGAAGCGTACTATGCCTCGTTCTGTTTGTTGTTTCAACAGCCCTGAGGTATCGTGGATGTTCTTTCCGTTTTAGAGGTGGGCAGAGACATGATCAGAATGGTAAGGGAATTAACTTGTCCAAGGTCTCAGTGCAAAAGCATCAGAGCCTGAATCACTGCTGGTCTCCCCACCCCAAGTCTGGGGTTTTTTTCCTGGACTGCAAGCTGCCTTCCAGAGGACAGAAGAGAGAACAGAGAGGGGAAGTTGGAGAGAATCCGGTTTGAGCTCATCTGTTGATCTCTCCAGCTGTCTGTTCATCAGTCTGTCCAGCCATCCTGCAGTGGGCTGGGTGTAGGGATGTTGTGAGCAATAGAGATGTGGCTAGACCCAGGCTCGCAATGCGCCGCCCTGTGCAGGCTCTGACCTGGCCCTGCCATTCACCTGGTAGGAGGTCGGCCCCACAAAGCCATAGCTGTGGGCCATTTTTACTCCCGGCTGTATCTCCTGTGCCTAGAACTGGGGAGCATGCTCAGTACACACGGGATGGGTGGATGGATGAACACACTATCTCGACTCCGATTCTCCAACTGTAGTATATTCTGAGGCACCTCTCTTTGGAGTTCTCCCTCTGGATTTGTTATCAGACTCTTCCTCAAACTCCCTGGTCCTCCTGATCATTTCTCTGGTCATTCACTTTCAGCCTCGCCTCACTTCCCTCCCTGACAAACACAACTCTCTTCATTGTTTGTTACTGGCCCCTCCCTGGTTCAGAAAGTTTTAATCTCCAGGTAATAAGCTGTTTTACAGTGTAGTATGGTTTAGTTTCTCTAGAGTTCAGTCAGGACGGCCTATACCACCAGCTGTAATCTCCAAGCTTTCCCAGAGTCACCTGTCCACACCGAGGGCTCCAGTCTTGGCACGTGCCCCAACTTTTTAGGTATTGGGTATAAGAGTTCAGGATTGGCAGGTGAGGCCTTATAAAGCTCAGACAATAAGGGTTTGTTGAACTGTGAATCAAGCACTGTGCTAGGCCCTGAGGATATATCAGTGAACATTCTGGACAGGATACCCCCCACTGGGGTTATGATTCTACCAGAAAAGAGACGTTAGACATACTCATGTACACATAACATACAGAAAATCTATAGTTACAAACTGTGGATGTGCTATTGCACAGAGTTCCAGAGATGATAAGAAGGGCCCAGTTTGGGGTGCCTGGGTGGCTCAGTTGATTAAGTGTCCGGCTTCGGCTCAGGTCAAGATCTCACGGTTCGTGGGTTCGAGCCCCGCGTTGGGCTCTGTGCTGACAGCTCAGAGCCTGGATCCTGCTTCAGATTCTGTGTCTCCCTCTCTGTCTGACCCTCCTCTGCTCTCAAAAATAAATTAAAAACATTAAAAAAAAGATTAAAAAAAAGAAGGACCCAGTTAAACTGGGGGCAAGAATGGGATTTTTGAGAACCTCAGCTCATTCCTGCATGACAATTTGGAGTCATTTGAGTTAGGTCAACGAAGAGAAACAGCCCTGGCAGAGGGAATTTCCCTGAAGAAGGATAGAGCTTGGTGCAGTAGAGGAGTCGGAAGGCTGCTGTGTCTGAGGTGGGGTAAGAGAGGGGAGAAGGCAGGCGCTCCGGGTGTCCCAGCCGGCTGGATCTTGCAAGGCTTTGCAGTGAAGCCTGCCTGATTGCCTCTCCATCCCCTGAGCGAACCAGCCAGCCAGCCAGCCACCCATTCACCCCCCTACGCATCCCCCCATCCACTTACCATCCACCTGCCTACCCGATCACTATTGCAGGAACCTAGGTGAAAGGAGATGGGAGTTAAGATGTGCAAAGTGGCCTTGGCCAGGAGGGCAGGGGATGTACCGGAGGCGTGAGTTCGTCCGGATTTCGGGTTCCTGGGACAGCTAGCAGTTCACGTGTAGACTCTAGAGTCGGTCCAAGTTGAAATCCCTGATCGCCTCTTAGTTCCTAGTTGGATGACCTTTAATGACAGCATCTGTATCATTCTGTCGACGCCCCAATTTTCTCACCTTCCGAATTTGGGGTGCTACTTCATTCGCAAGATGCTCGAGAGCGCCGAAGGAACGCACATCGCTAAAGCCCTCCGCGCGGTGCTGAGCCTACTTGGTGACTGGGAAGGGCCCAGAGAGGGCAGCTGCTCTTGGCTCAGCCCAACCAGCGCGCAGCTCAGGCGTGCACGTTACGTGCGCCTATGATTTGAGATGCGTCTATGTGGTGTGAGTCTTCACACCCACACCTGGCACTCCTAGACACACCGTGACCCACACCGTTAGAGACCTGCTCCTCTCCGGCGGGAATCCAGAACCCACATAACCCTCTCTTTGATTCCACTTGGCTGAGCCAGCGGACACAGGGTTGGCTGGTCCCTGCCTTACTCAGGCTGGAAGACCTGCGCTGCAGCCTGGAGCTTCGAAGCTGGGCGATGCTGCACCATCTCCTCCGCAGGAAATGGAGGGGCTCCCCCGCCCCCACCCCACCCCATGCACACACTGAGGTTGAAGGAAGCCAGTACGTGGAAACAGTTGATGAGCAATTAGGCAGCTGCTCAAACGTCAGCTGTCATGATTTATGTTTATGTGATGAGTGTTTTCCCAAGACCTGGGGCAGGGAATAATAACTCGTGTATTTCTGTGCTTGAAACAGTAACTCTGCATCAGTGAGTAAATGCTCTTTCCTGGCCGGGGTGAGCCCCCTTCCGATCTGTAGGATTTGAATGTCCTGGTATTGGGCTTTCACACCCCCTTACGTGTTCACCTGAATAGATGCACCGACAATACCTCAGGGATGTTGGTTTTTCCCCTGAACAGGGCTTTTCCAGAATCCTGGGACTCATAATGAAGTAGGAAGGGTAGGGCTGTTTAAGCTTTGGATCTTTTTCTGCTCCTTGCAGACACAGGAAAGCATTTCGAATCCAACCTTTAAAGGTCATCTCCTCGTGCCGCCGGCAGACTCATCCCGAGAGACTGTGAATTCCAGCTTCGTTGCCAGACTTCCCGGCAGAGTGAAATCCTGTCAGACTGCTCTGGCTGCCTGGAGTCGGAGGGAGCAGCTCGACTTGGCGGCCATGTGGAGGCTGCTTGTCAGGGCCGGGGGGAGGGCTCGGTGAGAAGTGGTTCGTGTTCTAACTGGGGTCCCAGGAAGTCTCCAAGGATGGTTTTAGGACAGAGAGCACAGCATAGTGGAGGCGGGGGGGAGGAGGCCTCCCCCCCTCGGGGTGGGGGATTATGTTCCGCTGCTGCTCAGATGACCCGGGCCAGTGTGGCGGCAGACGGCGCCCCGAAGACTTACAGGGAAAACAGCTTCTAACACGTCAGTTGCCAGAATCATGGATGGAGAGGAAGCTGCCTGCTAGACCGCGCAAGTCAGTGAGTCCTGATACTAGGTCTGCCCCTCCCCTGCCCACTTGTACCTGAATCTATGGGTGAGACACAAAGTAGGTGAAACACATATAAGGTCAGTGTGAATAGTGTAAGCACTGATAATTATTGAACCTTTCCCAAACATTGTTCTGACCCTTGCCACCACCCTGTGAGGGCAGACATTGTCACCTCTGTTTACAGATGGGTGAATGGAGGTCAGAGAGGTGAAGTAAACTGCCCAAGGTAGCACAGCTGGTGGGTCTCAGGGATACTGCAATCCTAGGTCTAGAGGGTCCTCTATCTCTATGTTCTTGAAGAGAAGAAGACTGCTGTGTTCTTACTGACCGACCGTCCCCAAAAGAAAATGTGGAATCAAGATGATGAGGATGCTCGTGATGTGACAGGGGGTGATTGTGATCTGTTGTGATAGATTGTGATTCATTGATGTGATCGGTTTGATCATGTGGTGGTTGATTGTTGGTACTGATGGTTCATGGGGAGGGTGGTGGTTGGAGAGAGGGTGATGGTTGGTGAAGAGGAAGATCCATGATTGTTGGTGAGGGGGATGTGGCGACGGTTGGTAAGGATGCTGGTTAATGGTTGGCAAGGAGGAGAACGATGGTGGTTGGTGAGGATGGTGGGTTGATGGTTGGTGAGGAGGATGGTGGGGAGGAGGTTGGTGAGGAGGAGGAAGGGAATGGTGGGGAAGATGGTGGGGAGGAGGTTGGCGAGGAGGAGGAGAAAGATGGTCGGTAACATGGCAGCAGCCGTGTTTCCCATGTACCAGACATTGTGCCAAGTTCTCTCCATGTTTTGTCTCCTTAAACTTGCACAACACCCTGATGGGAAAGTTCTAATTTTAGTGGCAGGAATACGAAGAGGCCCATGTTTTCCCTGAGTACCCTATTTGTGTTAAGGAAAAGCATATCAAGAAAGATCCTGGGATCTTGTCACAGCTGAGAGAAATTTTTCTGTACACTACAGCTGGTTTTCAGCTAGGCTTTGTCAAGGGCCTAGCAGAGCCTGGGAAGCTCAAGGCCCTGGCTTCAGACCTCTCTGGCTACATTTTGCCCCGGACTTGCTAAAATCCCACAAAGTAGGCTATTCTTAATTTCCACCCCCTTGGCCTTTAGGAGTAGCCCTCAAACGCTTTGCACCTCCGGCTCTTTTCACAGAAAACAAGTTGTGGCCGGCTTGGTTTCCATCAGTCTATTTTGGGAACACGCTGGGCCTTCGAGCCCCGAGGACCAGGACGTTACGTACTCACCTCTGCTGTTGACCAGCTGTGTGTTTGCCACCTGGGTCCCTCCTCTGTAATACGTAGCTGCCAAACACCTCATGTGCGGGATTGGCATGAAAAGGAAGTGAGATCTAGAGGGAAAGTGCCAGCCAGCATTCTTGGCATATGGTAGATGGCTTTCATAGCCCTGTGTTCCCATCTTGCTGTCACTCTTCAGTGCCTATCGTCACGTGCCTGTGCTGTAACACTTTCTCCTTGTGCTATAACCCGGTGCCTAGACCAGTGCTGTGGGAAATGTTTATAGGACGAATGGATAGGCAAGCACATGCCCTGGGGGAACAAGTATTTGCACAAGGAGTCAAGGCACAGAGGTGAGAGACGACGCTAGTGAGGTGGGCATGGCCTTGCATCGGAGCTGTTCACAGTTAGCACTCTAGAGCGTGAGCTCCACAAAGTGAGGTTAATAGCTGTTTCTCTGAGCATCTGAGGACCCCAGGCGGCCTCCGCCATGCTTGTGTCTGAGTTAGAGCCTCACGGGGTTGAGTTTTAAGAGGATGACAGACATGCACTCTTCAGATTCCAGAAGCCACTTTCTGTTTCCATTGGCACTGCACTGACTTGGTCCTGTCAGCCTGTATCGGAGGTAAAAGTGAGAGCCCTTCCAGATGGAGTGTGGAATCCACCTGGGGTGGTCGCTGCCCAAGCCGAGGCCCTGGCCAGGAGGAGGCCTTGCTCGTGCTTCCTGTCCTCCACCTGTTAGAGTTTTGTTTTGTGTCTTATTTTCCTGCCTGTGCATATTTTACGAAGAAAATGAAAGAGATAATTGAATTGTGACTGGTTTTCTCTCTCGAACGTGCTGATAACATGAGAATGATGATGTTCTGTCTCAGGACCCACCTTCGGGCCAGTCGAATCTTGATAAGCACCCCATTTTAAGAGTCAGATTCTTCCAGTATCTGTAAATTATTACTAATAACAACTAAATATCTTTATTGGCAGTAAGAGGCAGGAATCATGTAAGAGCCTAGGGGTTTAATTTAATGTGAAAAATGTAGTGGAGAAGAATTTTCATAGCAAGCAGAAACTGGGAAATTATTTATCTTGACTGTTGAAACAGACCTTGTATCTGGGAGTAGGGTCCTGTCGTTGGGCAGACTCAGAACTTGTAGTCCCTTCCTGTCTGCTTACCTTCCCCTGATAGGGATCAGGCACTGCACCAAGGGCTGAATTAAGGTAACGAGAAAGCAGAGAGCAGTTTCTGGTCATCGTGGAGGTCCAGTCTAGTGGGGGAAAACACACCGACCACTTAAGTAAGCGCAAAATAGCGAGCAAGACTCGTCCATCCACCAGATGGGTCAGTAAACTGTGGCATGTTCACACAGTCAAACACCGGACAGCACAAACCAGGATGGATCCTTGCATCCACAGTGCAGATACATCTCACAAGCACTGCTGAAGGAAGGAAGCTGGATACCAAAGAATAAAAAAACATGGTCAGTAGGTGATGGCGTTCATCCAAACGCAGGCCAGGCGACGCCATGCTGGTGGTGGTACAGTGGTTCACGGGAGAAGCCAGCTTGGCCCTTGTGCTGTCTCCAAGCTCCCTGACCATAGAGACGGTCGTGAAGAGGATGGAAGACAGCCACCTTCTTGCGTTAGCTGTGGATGTCAAGGCCAACGAGCACCAGATCACCCAGGCTCTGAGGGAGCTCTGTGACACTGACCTGGCTGAGGTCGGTGCTCGGATCAAGCCCTGATGGCGAGAAGGGGGCCTTTGCTCCCTTGTTTCCTGACCGTGATGCTTGTGACGTTGCCAACAAAGTTGGGATCACCTAGAAAGAGTCCAGCTGGCGAATTGTAAATATAAAAATTGTCAACGTTAAATACAAAACAAAGCAGGACCGCTGGGGTCCCCGTGGTGAGGTGTGGCTGGTACGGGTCACTTAGGTTAAGTGGGGGGGGGGGGGGCTCAGGGTAAAGTGGAAGGCCTAGGAGGGAGGAGCAAGCTGGATCGCCCAGCACACACCTGGAGACCACGACCGTGCCTGGGCATTTCACGTTCCGGAGAGGTTAAGCAGAGGGACCCTGTTGGTCAGTAGCTCAACAACTGTCATAAGGTTACAGAGTCCTCCTGAGGACTCCAGCCCCCGGTGATCACTCGTACCTTTATCACTGCGTCAGGGGGACAGCACATTATTGTGGTTCTGAGGTCCCAGGGCCCGTGGAGGAGGAGGCGCTGGAGCCTTGGTGCACAGGAAGTGCCCCGTGCCCAATTTCACTTGGATTAAGTTCCCTCCTCTTCATTGATCAGAAGAGTTTGCATTTTTTAAAGAATGGAAAATGGAAGCGGGTATACAGCAGAGAGATGGATAGCTGGCTGTTGGAATGCGAGAGTGGCCTATTCTCCTCTTCAAAGAGCCTGTGTCCTGGAACGTGCGAGAACCACACGGGGGTGGGGGTGGGGGCGGGGATCTGCTCTTCCCTGGGTCTGTCTTCCTTTCTGACTTCTTTTTGTTTTGTGAGCATCTTGCTACTTAACGCTACCTCTTTGGGGTTCTGCCTTCTTCAGCCTTTGGACACAGTAATGGATGACCAATGACACAGATGACCAATGACACCTCTGTCTCAGCCGTGACACTCAGTGCTCTTTTCTGCAAGGCCAGTCGGACCGTCCCGTCCTGCAGCCAGTGGGCCACATGGAGCCACTGCTCCCAGCCTCATCCCAGCCAAGGCCGTCGGGGCCAGGCTTGGGTGCTGGCCAGAGACCTGAGTGTTTTGGGTGTTCAGGTTTATTTGGAGGGAGAGAGAGGGAGAATCCTAGGCAGGCTCCGTGCTGGCAAGAGTCGGATACTCAACTCAACGAGTCACCCAGCCACCCCTAGAGACCTTTGTAAATGGTTTATTTGAAGTTCTTTTAAAGAATGGTGTAATACCTTAGTGTATCAGTCAGCTGAGGCTACCTTATTATGCTGACGTAGGAAACAATCCCCAGATCTCAGCAGCTTCTGTTACCTAGTTTATTCCTTGTCCGCAGGGGGTTGCTGATGGATGGTGCCTTGACTTGGCGTGTTGAAACTTTACGATGGCAGGAAAGTGATAGGCGCTCAGTAATTTGGTAGAAACCGTGCTTCACATTTTGCACTTGGATCTCTTCTTGGTGAGAGGCGATGGCAGGGTCCTCTCTGGCCATGCCGGGCAGCGGCACCAAGCCACAGCCCCCGGTCAGTCCCACGATCACGGGGTGAACGACCAGCACACCAAAAATCATTCTGTCGCCGTGTAACTGTTAGGTTTCTCACTTTCAGTACAGTATTCGACAAATCACAGGACACGTTAGACACTTCATTACGTGACCGGCTCTGTGTTAGATGGTTCTGCCCAACCGCAGGCTGAGAGAACCATTCTGACTACGTTTAACGTAGGCTGGGCTAACCCGTCATGCCCAGCAGGCGAGGTGTATTAAATGCATTTTCCACCTATGATGTTTTCAACTTTGAATGGGTCGGAAGGGACATAACCCTGTCGTAAGTCAAGGAGGCTCTCTCTTGGCCGTTCGTGTTCCATGACCGCCAGTCAGCTGCCCCACAGCGTCTCCATGCCAGGACCTAGAACCAAGGAGCCGCCCTCCGCTGGGGCATCCTTTTCCTGGGGCAGAGGGAGAAGAGAGGAGCGGACCACGCTTGCTTCTGACAGCTGGTGCTCACAAGCGGCAGGCCTCACCCCCACAGGACCCACGGTCAAGCTTGATGGTAACGGACAGGAAGAGTAAACCTCTCACAGAAAAGGGCCTTGCAGGGGGGACAGCTGGGCTGTCTGGTGCAGGAGGATACGTTAGACTCAGAAAGTAAGTGCTCCCTCGTTACAGAAGAATCAGGAAAGGTCATAAATACTGTATAACCATTAAAAATGATGCCGATTTTTTAATGTCAGTCTGAAAGGTTATTTTTTGTAAAATAGAGGCAAATCGGTAACTAAATAGAACACGTAATACTATTAAAAAAAAAAAAAAACCATTAGGGGCACCTGAGTGGCTCAGTCAGTTGAGCATCTGACTTTGGTTCAGGTCATGATCTCACGGTTCGTGGGTTCGAGCCCCGCGTTGGGCTCTGTGCTGACAGCTAGCTCAGAGCCTGGAGCTTGCTTCAGATTCTGTGTTTCCCTCTCTCTCTGACCCTCCCCCGCTCAAGCTCTGTCTCTACAATGAATAAACATTAAAAATCAAAATAATAAAATTAAGAAGGTGTACATTAGCTTGGGAGCATAAAATGGAAAGATCTAGACCGTTTGCAGGAAACCTCCATGTCTGCAGAGTCCAGGCAGGAACTGAATCAGGTCAGATGCTTCTCTTCAGCAACTGATGGTCACTCTGCAGTGATTTGGGCCTTGTTTCTTCCCATCTTCCAGGCTTTTTATTTTACTTGGAAATCTGGATGTAGATGTGAAAAACTCTTATTCTGAAATGTTGGCAAGTAAGTAAAATGTTTAGCCTGCACAGGCTACCCATTTTGCCGCCTCCGATATGATCCGAAAATGATTTTCTCAGGGTGGAGGAGGTTCCCGGGGAACAAAAGCCTGGCGTCCTTCTTGGTGTGTCTTGCTGAAGGTGACACCGAGTTGGGGGGCCCCATACAGATGCCAGCTGTCTTAGTGGGAATAAAGGAGAGCCATAGTGAGGACCAGCTCCCAGAGCACTTGCTGAAGAAACTCTGGTGACATCCTTGGACTCCTGCCTGGAGGAGCACGGCCTCCCGCAGCAGCTCCATTTACCAGACGCGCCATCACCTTCCAGCGCAGAGGAGATGGCGCAGAGCAGAGCGGGGAAGGGAGATGGGCTGTGGGGGGATGTGAGTGTGGGAGAGGCTGGAGGTTCGGGCTGCTGAATATTCAGGGCTGGTTTTCATTTCTCTTTTCCCCCAACTGTAATTCCCTGCCTCACCACCCATCATGCAAATGTGATTCTTGTGCATTTGCTCATGTTACTCTTTCCCTAAACAAGTAATCAAAACAAGGTTTGGAGCTGTGTTGGAGCCGCAAATAAGTTTAGTATAAAACGCGATTATTCGCCTCAAAAAAAGTCAGAGACAATTTGGACATTTGAAAGGACTGAATTACCCTTAATCAGAACTCAGAAAGGCATCCATTTCAAAGATTAAAATAAGCTAGGACTCAGCCCTAGTTGATAATAGCCAGTTGCTTAAAAAAAAAAAAAAACTTTTAAAAAATGCTAAAAGTAGTACATGCTCATTATACAAAAAATTGGAAAATAGTTAGAAGGAAAACAACTGACTCATGACACCATTATGTAGTTACAATTATAGTTAATGTCTCTTTTTAGTCTTTCCTCCCTGTATTTTCTCTCTAGATCATCCCATGTATGAACTTCTGTGTCCCGCTTTTTAGTTTAATGTAAGTTTTCCCCACATTCCTCCACACTTAACGGCAGAATCCCCTTTCTCAGCCATGTAATATTCCATGACAGGGATGTCACATACCTTCTCGGATCCCTCTGTTAAGGGGCAAACTGTGTCCTATAAAAAGTTTCCAGGCCTTATCTGGGTGAACGTGGTTGCCCGCCAAGCAGGCCTGACCAGAACTGGTTCTAGGAATACCCGGCAGACAGGACCCAGGGCAGTTTCCATGGAAGACGCAGAGGCCCAGCGGGGGAGTGTCTGAATGGCGTTGGCTTCTGTGGCCGCGTTCTTGGGGACGCCTCATTGGCTGCTGGAGATTGGTGGTTCTTCTTAGCCTCGCAGCGTTCGCAAGGATGGGCTCTGGCATGGGTTTTCAGCTTCCATGTTACATGGGATCCTGGGGCACAGCAGCCGCCTCGGTGTCCTGGCCCCCTTGTTCCACTAACAGTTTCTCTTGTTCAACATAGAGGCTTTTTCCAATCTCTTGCTGTCCATAAACAATCACAAAGAACCACGTTATCCTTCAGGCCTATTAGGTATTTTAGGTTCTTTTTTTAAATAGGCGTGTGGTCGGAGGAGGAGCACAGGACTTCAGGAGTAGTTCACTGGGGACACATTCTTCTAGTCCTGGCCCTACCGTTGGTGTTGGGTAGCGGGGTGGACCACGTGGCTGAGGGGCATTAAGGAGGGAGCTTGTTGGGATGAGCGCTGCGTGTTACACGTAACAAATCACTAAATTCTATTCCTGAAGTCATTATTACTCCATGTATTAACTAGCTTGGATGTATTAAGAAAATAATACTAAAATAAAGTATGTAAAAGCCACAAAAGAAATCTGATAGTTTGCAAAGAATTTCAGAAAAGGAATCCCATCTATGTTATATAAAGTGCTCTCTTAATTTCTTCCTCAGTTGACCAAAATCACAGAACAACGATGAACATGTTTTCTGCTTCAGAGTGTTGAGAATTTAGTGCCCGGTGCTTTCTGAGCTCTTCTGTAAACTCTCTGCTGGCCCCGTGAGCTCAGTTAATGCTCACCACGTAGCGATACCTCCCAAGCTCCTTTATGAAGTTTATCTGTCCGTTCATCTGTTCTTTCATTCTTTGAATTAACCAACCAAGGAACCCACCAACGATGTTTATTGAGTACCTTCCGTGCCGGACTCTCTCCTCTGCTGTGGGCATACCCTAACGAGCCCAACCCCGGAAGATCCCTGTGCCCACAGAGTCCACACCTAGTGAAGAGGCCCATCTAGTAAATAATACTGTGGTTCTATTCGGCAGTTAGTGCTAGGAAGCAGGTAAAATGGTGGGGGGAGCCCTGGGGTGTGGGCCACTAGGGGCTGTGCACATGGGGTCAGCCCAGAAGGCTTTCTCCATTGGTTGGCGTGGAGGGCGTCCTTTAAGCTTCCTGGCAGCTGAGGGACTCAGTCCTCTCCATTCTGAAGTTGAGCAGATGGTCATTGTCACTCACCGATCCTTGCATGTGTCTGTATTTGTTCTTCCCTGTTAGCAAGGCCAGCAGGCAGGGAACTTTCTCCCACGATATGACTGTTGTACTTTTGGGAAGGGCTTAGGGGGCCTCCTCTTGCACGAACTTGGCCAGCCTGTGGACACAGGGCACGGGGTGGTAGGCTTGGCTGGGTCTGAGGCCGTGTCCTGCAGGCCTTGTGTGGGTGGAGTTGGGCTCTGACAGAGCCACCGGGGTGACATGGAATGGCGTTGAGGGGGGTTCTCGGAGGAGGGGGTGCCAAGCAGGCAGAACCCACTGTGCTCTCCTGAAAAAAGTGTGTGTCCCATTCCTTTTGGGCCATTGCAGGGGTCTGCCCCCACCATGGCGGATGACCGGTGTCCCATCTGGGTTAGCCGTGGTTTCAGGCGGCTCTTGTCAGTTAAGAACAGAAAAGGTGTGGGGTGGATGTCTTGAGCGGAAATAGTCCATGTGATGAGCCTTCGCCCTCTGCTGTAATGTCCTCTAACAGGAATATGTCCTTTAGTGGGTCTTCTAGCAGGAAAGTCGTGAGAATTGTAGAGCTCAGAGGTCCCATCTGGCGTCCTGGCGTTTTCGGGAGAACGTTCCCAGATGCCAGGACAGAAGCCGCCATTCGGCCGCCCCCACTCCCCACTCTCTCTGGACTTCGATTCCAACCAGGGCTTCCTTTCTGAGGACTGTCTCCTCCGCCTGACTCGCCTGCTATGGTGCGTGTCCCCCACCCTGTTTTGAGGGCCCCCTGTTGGCCATGCTTTGTGACACCTCTCCCCAGGTTGGGGGTGGTGGGCAAGTCTCCCAGGCACCGGGACAGCAGGAGTTTGGGCTGTGGAGGCAGACACCTGCTTCCTAATCTCATCCCGCTGACTTTTCCTGAGTGGCCTTGGGCAACTTATTTGACTGTTTCAGGCCTCCACTTCCCTCTCTGTAAAATGACTCACGGCTTTGGCTCTTTCTGTTTTGCCGATGATAAGGACAGTTTTGTAAGATCGTATAAAGCTTGTGCAAGGTGATCTATCTTTATGCAGGGCGACACCGTGTCTGCAAAGTGGTAAGTTCTCAGGGGCTGCCTTCTTTGTCCACAGTAAGAATTGTTGAGCCCCAGGACCAGAGTCCTGGGCCCTGGGGACATCCCTGTACACTGAGGCCCCCAGAGCAGGGTGTTTGATGGCAGGAGGAGGTAGGATAGGGTGCAGGCAGGGCGGGGGGGTTTGCTGTCACTGTTAGTTGCTCCTTCTTTTGTGCCCTGACCTTGAGCTGGAGCGGCGAGCCCTGATGGGCCTCCCACCCCAGACCTTGTGGTCCCCACCAAGCTGGACCCCCGTGCTGTGTGCCCTCGAACGGCCCCGCCATGTGCCGGAGGCCCCCTGACTGTGCTCGCTGCCTCTGACCCTGGGGGCTGACCCCACAGGAGCAGGATGTCCCATCTGCTTTGTATTCATCTCTAAGAAAGGGCTAGCACAGGATGTTCCCCAGGCTCGACTTTTCCATCATGTGGGGACGTTCCTCCATGTCACTACCTTGTGACCTCTCTGCGGGAGCATTAAGTCAGGCCCTCGCCGTCCCCCAGAGAAGGGAACCATCCCGGGTGTCTTTTCTGCCCATCTCATTGGCTGTAGAAGGGGGTAGGGGTGAACCTTTCCAGGGAGAGGGGCTGTGTGTGACTGGGTTCCATTCAAGGCCCGGAGTCGGGTTGGAGGGGTCAGGTCTGCACGAGGACCTGTGGGTTCCTCAGTTAGCCTGCCAGCCTCGTTGCCTGGAGATCAGCTCGAGGGACACCCGTGGGACCCCCCACCCCCTTGTCTTAGCTGGTGCCGTGAATGGACGGACTTTGCAGGAAGATAGTCTGCCTTGTATGTTTCTGAAAACTCCAAGCTGTTTTCTCTCTCTCTTAGAGAAAGATCACCTTTATGAAACTGATGACTGGTAAGGGATGAGCCAAGAATTGACTTGAGCAGGTGAATTTGGGGACTGCTCGTTCCCAGATGACCCTCCTGGGGACTCTGGAGGCCAGAGGCATTGCCAGGGCTCTGAGCATGCCTTGGGTTCCTTCCCTTTTTTGTGAATACCCGGAGACCTCTGTGCCACGCTGCTTCCGGGCACGCTGCGGAGAGGACACTAGTTGTGGGACAGGTTCCCCTACCCCCCCTTGAGTAACACGGTTCTTGCTGGTGGCTGTGTCTAGGGCAAGGGAAGCAGAGAAATCCAGTGTTTGCACTTGGGCACGTTGCCGTGTGTCCTCTGCCGTGAGCTTCTCTCTAACTTTGTTCCCCGGAGACGCTGGGTGGGAGCACAGAGGACCCTCGGTTGCTGCTGTTGCCTGGTCCTGGGGCTCCCTACGTGGGGCCAGCTACCTGGTGGTGGGGACAGGGCAGTCCAGGCCCCAGGGCTGCTCTCTGGGTTTCAGATCGGCCTCGTTCATTGGGCAGCTACTAGGATCAGGTGAAAAAGGGGTCCGTGGTGTTCAATCAGGGCCCACACACAACCCCTGGAGTCCTATACTGAGGTGCAGCCGTCTCTCAAGATAGGTTTTCCAGAAGAGCCAGAGCCATTTCCTGGGACAGGCCTGTGAGTGTGGTGTAGGCCCAGCTGAGGGCCGCGTCACCTGTCTGGGCCCCGGCCTCAAGCTCGGCACGGGAGGAAGGGAGGACTCAGACACATGCTTCTATTCAGAGAGCGGGAAAGGAATGAAGACAGGAACACGGCACCATTTTTAGCACCAGGAGATATGACAGCTTGGCATTGGCACGATGCGTGGCGTCTGGGCGTGTAAGGTGTGCGGCTGCCCGCTGGAGTGCGGAGCGAGCACCTGCTGTGTCCCGCCCTGCCAGCTGCCGTTTCGGGATGGCGCCTGTGCTGCTCAGACAGGCGCTCACACCCCCGGCTGCTCAGGCGCCGGCCTCGCTGAGGATTCTGGGAGGCCAAGGGCGCCTCTCTGACCCCACTGGGGCTAGGGGTGCTCTGGTGGATCCTGGGCCCCTGGCTGCCATGGCTTGGCTCTTGGCCCAGGCGGCTTCCTGCCTGGGTGACCTTGGCCTGGCCCTTTCGCTTCTGCAGGCCTCACTTTACTGGTCTCTGAACTTGAGGGTTGCCCCAGGGGAGGCATCTGGGAATATATGGACAGAAGTGATTGGACCTGAGATTCTGGAAGACCTCTTGTGTCCAGCTTAGAATGACACTGTCTACAAAGACCTGTCCGCGTCCTGAACAGTGCCACCAAGAGCCTGTGTTGTTTCACCACAGCCAGATGTCGTGAGATGGACGTCTTTCTCCTTCCCATTCTTCCTGTTCTGTCCTCTCTCTTCCTCCCTCCTCCTCCATTCATTCATTCACTTATTCATTCATTCATTCATTCATTCATTCTCTACAGCATCCCAGTGCTGGTGGCAGGCCCCTGCTGTGCTCGGGGCTGAGGAGGGAGTGGATGGGCCCAAGCCTGCTGCATTGCGTCCCCATTCTTGCGGGAGAGAGAACACGGGATCAGGTCGTTGTGATGCGCTGAGTCAGGCGTGGAGAGAGAGGGGTCCCCGGGCAGGGGGAGTGCAGGGAGGTCTTTGTGGAGGGCACGTGTCCCCTGAGCCTGGTTTGGGGCCACATGTCTGGAATAGGCTGGCAGAAACAAAAGGGCAGGGTGGGGCTGGCAGCAAGCGTGACATCTGTCACCCTGCACTGATCCCATTCTTTCCCATCTCAGCCCAGCTCCTCCCCCTGACCAGCCCAGGCCCAAAGGCTCCAGGAGATGCCAGGGGCACTCCAGCACCCTGGGTCTCCCCACCCCACTTCCCCTGACGGGAGGAGACCCGCAGCATGCCCTGTGGAGTGCGTGGGGGGCAGACACAGAGCCTGTGCGCAGGAGCACGTGACAGGCTCTGAGCCTGGGGCTGCCGGGACAGCAGAGCTTACCCCTTACCTTCCCTGAAGCCCCAGGGGCTTCGCTTTGGGCTGTGCTCTTTCTTAACCTGCTCAGTGGCATCAGGTGACCAAGGAAGCTCCCAGTGTGATGAGGCCGTGGGCCCAGTGGGGACCTGCCAATGTCCCCACCTGGCTTCCAGCTAGGGCGTCGTCTCTCCTCTGGGCCCTTGCCCCTGTTTCGTAAGCTCAGCTGGATCCCGTGTCCCCTTGTCCTCCTGTCATTCCTTCCCCTGTTCTCATCACGGGCACTTTGTCTCTAACTTCCATTAACCCTCTTGCTGTAATCCGGCCCGGTTGCTCCCACAGACTCTGTATTTTAAGTGATGGGTTGATCCCTGCTTAGAGCCAGTTAGCTGTGTGCCCCCAAGAGCTCCCAGGTGGAGGTAGCGCAGACTGGGGCCTTCATTCGGCACAGACTCACTGAGTGCTGTGTCTGCTGGGTGCCAGGTACACGGGAGAGAGGAAACACAGACATGGTTCCGGTTCTCACGGACCTCTGGGAGCTTCTGCACAGGGAGGGGGCGGAGAGCTAGTCTCTGCACAGGTGCTCACAGTCATGTGCACACCATCAGGGAGCAGAGGGGCTGCTCAGAGCTCCAGGACCCCAGCTCCACGAGCACCTTTGCAGCAGAGGTGAGGCGGGTCACCAGGTGCAGGGGTGCGAGGGGTGCTCTGGACTCCTGGAAGGTGCGGGGGTGCTGAGTGGAGGCTGGTGGCTGGAGAGGGTGGCAGGGCCTCCTGTGGGGCCACGTAGACCCTGTTTTCTGTCGTGGCTGCAGGCCAGGGGTCAGCCTCCAGGGTGGGGGTCAGGTTAGGAGCAGGGCTTCCCCTGTGCTCTCACCGAGGCCGGTCTTTCTGGGGACTGCAAGCTGCTGTGGGAGGCGGGGAGCCGCCTTAGGAAGAGGGTGGGAGCCAGCTGGGCCCGGAGCAGGCAGATCTCAGCCTGAAGGTCAGCAGAGAGGGTCTCAGCCTGAGCACCATCTAAAGCCCCCCCACACCCCTCCCACCGAAGTCTTCTGCAGAGTGGCTGCACCCAGCGTGCAGGGGTGTGGTTCCCTATTGGCTGGGTCCTCAAGTCTGGTTGGCTGACTTTAGTCACTTTACCTCTCTGAGTCTCGGTTTCCCCTTTGACCCAGAGGCTGTGGTAAGTCCCCAGCACTGCAGGGAGTCAGGGTGCTGAAATGTCCGGGCCACGGCTGTTGCTCCCCAGCTCCCAGGCCTGGTCCTCCAGCTCCGTCCCTCAGCCTGGTGGGCAGACTGCACAGAGCCCCTGGGGACAGCGGTGCAGGGGGCGTGCGCCTATGTCTCGGCTTGACTCCTGGCTTGCACAGCCCTGGCTCCGCCTCTCGGAGCCTGATGTGTAGAGCGGGCCTTTCCGCACCTCCCTGGACCGTTAGGAGGCTGAGCAAGCTGATGGTCATGAAGGCCAAAGTCAGAACTTGGCAGAGAGCAGGGCCAGTTTCCTGTGCTGTTCTCCTTGCCTCTGGCCATCTCTCTTCTCTGTCCCTCCTGAAAACGTAAGGGGTAAGTCGCATATGATAAAATTCATCTTTGTGTCACTTTTTAGTAGAATCTCAAGATTGTGCAAAACTGTCCCACTGTCTGGGTCACCTAGGTGGCTAAGTCGGTTAAGTGTCTGACCTTGATTTCAGCTCTGATCATGGTCTCGAGGTTTGTAGGTTTGAGCCCTGAGTTGAGCTCCATGCTGACTGGGCAGAGCCTGCTTGGGATTCTTCCTCCCTCCCTCCCCGTCTGCCCCTCCTCCCTCAGGTGTGTGCTCTCTCGTGTGCGCCCTTCTCTCTCTCTCTCTCTCTCTCTCTCTGTCTCTGTCTGTCTCTCTCTGTGTCTCTCCGTCTGTCTGTCTCTTTCTCAAATCAGCCTAAAAAAAAGTCCCATTATCTGATCTCACAACATTTTCATCAGCCTCAGAAGAAACACTGGATACATTAGATGTCCCTCCCCATCCCCCACCCTCTCCCCCGAACCCCTAGAAACCAGAAATCGACTTTCTTTATAGCTTTCCCTTTCATGTGACCTTGCATGTCCATGGAGTCATCTAAATCCTACATCACGTGCCTTCCGTGTCTGGCGTCTTTCACTCAGCACGATGCCCTCACTGTGTTAGCACCTTGTTCTGTTTTCTAGCTGAAAACATTAAGTGGATCTATGGCGTGTTTTGTGTTTCTATTCATCCACTGGCGGACTTGTGGGTTCCCACTTGGTGGCTGCTGTGAGTAACGGGGCTGTGTTTGCGGGGGTGCTGGCTTCTGTTCTCCCGGGTCTACACCCAGGGCTGGAGTTGCTGCGTCGTGAATCACTGGGGCCGGTTGCAGCCCTCCTGCCTGGTATCAGGTGGCATCTCCCTGTGATTTGGGTTTTCTTTTCCCTGCGGGCTAACGGGGTGGAGTATCTTCTCATGTGCTTATTGGCTGTTTGCGTCATTCTTTTGGAGGAAGGTCTCTTCCAGTCCTTTGCTCACTTGCAAACTGGGCCATATTTTAATTTGATTGTTGAGTTGTAAGAGTTCTCTTGTATATCCTGGATGCAAGACCCTTAACAGATACACGATTTGCAGATGTTTTCTCCGTTCTGTGGTTGTCCTTTCACTTTGCTGATGGCGTCCTTTGAAGCACAAAAATTCTTAATTTTGATGTCATCCAGTTTATCTGTTTCTTTTTCTTCTGTTGTTCTTGCAGGTAAGAATTAATTCATAAAGTATCGATTGAGTCTTCAGGGCGTCCAAGACTAGGGTGCGTGCCAGGAAGGCTTTTGTTTTTGATGTTTAGAATTTCGCTAACAACCAGCATCCATTAATGCGTACTTCTGCCCATTTGCAGAAAAGAGCCAGGGAGAAAGGCACCTGAAGGTCATGCAGAGGCCCCTTGGGTCTCCTTGAAGTACCTGAATGCTTTGGGAATCCCATACTCTATTTTACAGCAAATGGTGCTGGTCTGTGGTATTTATCTCCAGTAACCTAGAAGCGTTCACCCTGTCCCTTCCTGACAACTGTGCCACGTGGCAGAGTCGAGTCTTGGTGACTGGGCCCAGATACGCCAGAAAGCCTGATACTTACTGTCGGGTCCTTTACAGAAAACACTTGCTGCTCCCTGCTAGCTGTCCCCCTTCGGGGCCCTCACACACGGAGGCTTCCTCCGCCCTGCACTGGCGACGCTGTGCACTCCTGGGCTGGTTCTGTGTATGTCTCCACATCAAGTGGGAGCTCCTTGAGGGCGGTGACACTTTCTTCCCACGCCCTGTCTCTCATAACACGGACATGTAGCCTATGAGATGCTCAGTGCCTGTGAGATGGATGGATGCCTGGCTGAGTGAATGAGCGACTAAAACAGGCTAACTAAATGGTTGCTGAAGATGACGTCAACCTGGGAAGGGCCCAGAGGAGAGAGGACACCTTAGCTGGAGGCTTCCTGAGTAGACCGAAGCTCCGTGTTCTCACCTGCAGAGACATGGCCTCTGTGTAGACTTGGCCCAGAAATTCTCCGTCCTCGGTCCATCACCCATCCCCCCCAAACTTCCCCCGCCCCAGCCACCAACCCTCGGAATGAGTAGGTGTCACCGATGAGAGAGGCTGGCATGCACCACGGTACCTACTGTGTGCCTGGCCCTCTGCTGAGCGCCTCACGGATGGTCACGAGCACCAGCTTCAGGACCCTGCCAGGAAGGAGGTGCTAGTACTGTTCCATTCGACAACAAGGAAGTCAAACCCCGGGCAGCCAGCTAGTCGGTGCGTGTGTGAGCGGAGGGGGCTGGGTTCACACCCACGTGGGTGGGTTCAAGTGCACGCTTCTCGCGTTGCACATCCTGCCTCTTGTGCAGCCTCCCGCCCCTCCCGCCCGGATGTGCGGTTGAAACAGTAGCTTCTTGTTCCATTTGTTTTAAGACCAGGAAGCTGCTTTCAGCTTCTCCCCTTCAAATCTTAAAAGCCTAGCACAGTTGGTAATTGTTCTTTATCATCTGGTGGCATATTTAATGCATTAACCTTCTTTAATTGAGTGAGTAATTCGGGATCGATCTAGCATGCCAAGAGGCACCCATTGTGTGCTCAGCGAACAGAAGAGAGAGTTGAAAGAGCTTGTCAAGAACATTTCTCGAAATAGGAGCAAGCAGTACATGTTTTCCTCTGAAGGCGCTGGCCCTGCGGAGGACGGTCCTTGCAGGGCTGTGCGCAGAGCGGCGTGCATGGCTTCTCCAGGAGCTCTGGTTGTCCCTTCCTGGAGGCGTAGTCACAGGCTGGCCAAGAGTAAGGTTAAGGAACAGGACCCTTAAAGCAAGATCAGGATGTTGTGACCATAAGACCGTGGACACACCGGGAAGAAAAATTGAGACCTCACAAACGAGAAAGTTGACTCCCGTTGTTATTGGGACGGGATCTGGGTGCAGTCTTCGTCTTCTGTCCGTTCCTGCTTTCATCCCATACATTCACCCATCACCGCGTACGCTCACCAGCGGAACACTTCCATCCTTTGCTTTCATGGGAAACCTGGTTGTGACCAGGTAGTCAGACACTGGTCTGAAGGTTGCTGCGTATTTCAGACACCGGGTTCCGTTAGATGGATTGCCTGCTGTTGATAGGACTGAGCTCGGATGGATGGATGTTTCACCTCCCAGTAGAGAAGGTCTTCCCAGCGTGGTCTGAAATTCTGTCTCCCTGGACAACGGTGACATGGGCAGTGCCCTTGCCCACTTCCGTAAGCTCGGCACACCACTCCTTAGAAAAGCATTAGGTTGAATTACGTGATAATTCTAGTTTTGTGTCACATTTACAAAATGTGGCCCCAGCCTGACATAGGCTTGTCGGTAGATGCCAGGCTGATCTTACAATCTGGGCAGAGCCACCTGCTCCAGCTTGCTGGGTTCTTGGGGGAAACGTCTCATGTTACCTTTACCTGCCAACTAAAGAGACTCCATGGACATTTGAGCGGCCAGGTATTCGTGGTGACCCCCATGTACTTGAACTCGATGTGAAGCAGAGCCCCGAACACGCCCTCCTCAGCTTAGGTCTGAGGCATCGGTGCCTCAGTCCCCTGCATTGTAGCCACACTGTTGTTGATTCTCTCACTCCTCTGGTCTCTGTAGAATTCAGATGATGTTCTCTTTGCCTGCATTTTCTCTCCCCCTCTCCCTCTCTGTCCCCCGCCTCTAAGGCTCCTCTAGAATCTTCTGACCTGGCTAGATGTCACCTTGCCCTCTTCTCCCTCCCCGTGGCACTGTTTGGACCTGCCTTGTAGCATACCCACAGTCAGGCTTAAATGGCACTGGGTAGGGTGTGTGCCAGGGCCAGAGTTGAGGCTTTGGGTCCCGACTGCCTCGGTGCGTAGCTGTGTAGCCTTGGACAAGTGAGGTCACCTCTCTGTACCTCACGCTGTGAGGCTTCAGTGAGTTCTCTCAGGGAAAGCACTTTGAATTGATGCCTGTATGCCCAGCTTTCCATATCAAATGTTTATTTGTTATATCCTGCTTTATGAAATGTATCTCTACACGTTGCCTTAAGTTCTTTATTTTAACAGGGCAGGATGTAAGCATGGTAACTTCCACAGACCTGAGCCATTCATTCAAATAACAGCTGTGATTCCTGAAGTGTTGAGGTAGGTGTAGAGGCCCACAGGGCGTTAGCGTGAACCTCAGGTACCGTTACACCTGGCCCTTTTCTATAAATGGTCAGAGGAACACATTAGTGCGTGTTTGTCGTTAGCAAATTCAAAACATCAAACATGAAAACCGGTCGGTCGGGAGGCCTAACTGGATGCGTTCTGGAAATTCCCCGTTCTGAGTTGAAATGCAGGTTAGCAGACGAGGCTGTCAAGTCATGTGTTGTTTTTCAGAGCTCATTCCGGAGATTGTTTTTGTGAGGTGACTAATTACGATGTTTCATTGCACTGCACAAAAGCTAAAATGGCCCTGCCACTCACAGAGCCCCACCTTCCCTGCTCCCCTCGACAGAGTTGGGGGTCTCCAGTGGTGACACAGCCGTCAGGAAGAGACGAGGGAGGGTGCCCAGAGAATGTGCTTCACATGGTTCCTGGAAATAAAACTCCCTCCAGGTCCTCTTGTCATCACTGAGACCACCCTCATGTAGACAGGGCTCAGGAGAGGTGAGGGACGACGACCATGTTATTCCTGACAGTGTGCTGGTCATCGTGAGTGTATGTGTCTCTGCCTTGTAACAGCCCTGCAGGCCAACCGCAGTAAGAACCTCATCATCTCCGGTTCAGAGGAGAGCTCTGACGTTTAGAGAGGTTGGAGGAGCTGACCAAAGCCCCCAGCTTGGAAGTGACAGAACCAAGGCTTGAATCCAACCTGTCCTGCTTCAGAGCTTGTGCATTTCCTGCAGACCGCCCCGCTCCCCCAGTTCCTGTTGCTGAAATCCCATCTTAGAAGTGACAGCAACTGTAGCAGACACCAGCTGAGCATTTGACCGTGTTTTTATGTGACTCTTCAATTGCTGCAGAACATCTTTCTTCAAGCACAGATTGTTAAAACTGTTCAAGGCAATTGGGCATTTTTTTTTTTCTTAAACCACCAGCCTGTGATCCCACTTGACTTATTACCATCATCTTTCCCTGGGACCTGTCCTGTGTATGTGCAGCTCCACATCTGGGAAATGCTCTAGGTTCTAAGCCAGCAGTGGGGAGATAGTCCCCTGATAGTCCCCTGGCCCACATTGTTGCCTAGAAAAGCCTGACTCCCGTCACAGGACGTCATCCCGTTCATTCTGATGTTGGTATATGGTGCTAATGACAGCAGTGGCTGCCCGATGCCTAGAGCCACAGCTGAGACCTTCCACGTGTCTGGCTCAGAGTCACGTCTGTCTGTCTTTGTCCAACACAGTAGGCCCTTCTGATGAGTTTCTCTAAATATTAGCCCCTTGTATCCAGCCCTATCCATTTCCTCACTTAATAAAAAATATCTTCCTTTTCCATTTAGACAGTAGTGATTTCTTGGCTTTCACATTCACTGGACTCTACCCAGAGTTTGATTCCCAGCGATCGATTATCCAGGGTACTGAAATGCTTACTGGCTGCCCTGAGGTTTCCAGTGGAGCAAAACTCAGTTCAGATTCAAAAAAAAAACATTGTCCAAGTGACCCACTTACTGCTGAGTGTGGTGCTCAAAACGCGGGCTGGAGAGACGAGGACACGCAGCTCCTTGTCCTTGGGTGGTGCTCAGTCCAGCTGGGGAGACGGAGAAGACGGGCCCAGCACGCAACGGAGGTTGGCTTAGGGCCCCATGGGGAAACGCAAATAGGCTCCCCCTGGGAGGAGCAGCGGGCAGGGACGGGTATTCCAAGGAGAGGCCGCCTGAGGCAGACCCTGCAAGGTGAGTAGGACTTCACCAGGCAAAAAAGGCAGGGTGGGGACGGGCAGAGCGATCCGGCTGAGCAAAGGCCTAGACGGGAAAGGGAACAGGGCGGGGCGCACATGGGGAGCTTGAAATGAGTCGGCTTGGCCAGGTGATGCAGTGCAGAGTCAGGTTTCTATCTGGCCCTTTCACCTGGAAAGGGTAGAAAGCTCAACCCAAATTGGCTTAAGCAGAAAGAGAATGTATTAATCCCTGCACGTGAATAGCCGTGGTGCAGGGCTGGCTTCAGGCACAGGTTGACCAGGGCACAAGCAAGGTGGACCCGCTCTCAGCATCTGCTGTGTCTCAGGCTTTGTTCTGATCAGCCCGGAGTCGGCAGCAGCAGCTCTAAATACACTGTACTTGAAGTCAGTGAGAGAAGAGAATCCCTTTCCCACTCATTACAGCAAAAGCCTCCCCACGTCATCATAGGTCACCTGTCCATTCTTGAACCAATCGCTGTGGCCAGGGGAATGAGGGCCTGAGCCACCAGGCCCCTGTCTGGGTCACGGATGACACCCAGAGTGTGCATCGTGAGGGCAGAGGATGGCACTTCTGAGGGAGCAGGCAGGCCCCAGACAGACCAGGTGGCCCAAAGCAGCACACGTCCGGTGCAGGCTGGCACGGGGGCCTCGTCTGCTGTGCCCAGCAGCGTGGGCATTATGCAGCACATGATGTGGACCCTGGCAAGTGTTTCCCAGGAGAGCGACCCCTGGGATTGTGACTGAGGTGCGTCACCATGGCCGTGGACAAGTGGGGTCCATCGCGGGCCGTTCTTGAAGGTCCTGGCAGGAGCTGATGAAGGGCAGAGCTCAGGAGGGGGGAAGAGGGAGCAAACCCGAATCGCACGAGGAGGTATCGTCGGCCACACGCCGTGTGCTCTTCTGCCGGGGAGGAAACAGAGCCGAGCTGCCCTGAGCAGTCCCACTGGGGACCTAGCCCTGGGAGGCCAGGCTTTTGATCTTGAATTTAAACCGAACGCTTACCCTCCGCAAACAAGGAGGGGGGCCGCGCGCTCCTCTCATCGAAGGGTCTCCTGGGGTGCTTACTGCTATTTTTATTTAGTCAACAGTGCTCTGCCCAGTGGCCCCCAAACTCTTGAGATTTATGTTCTCATTACTACGCAGCGCATGGTTCCAAAGTACACATTAGGTTCATAAACACAATTTCAGGGCTCTGTGCGGAAACGGAGAGGCACTGTAACAGAAAATGAGCTTCCCTGCCAGGTCCGGCGGCTTGCGATTTCATTTCCTTTGACGGCAGTGTTCCTGCTGGGGGGCAGACAGGCGCCCTCGGGTTCCAGGTATTAGTAACTAATCACCGAGTGGTGGCCACCTCCTGCAAGCCACCACTTAACAATCGGGTGGTGGCCCGGTGTGCATGCAGGGTGACCCTCGACCCTCTCTGTTTTATTTACCAACCAAAAGCTAGCCCCTGCTGCATCTTCCGGACCCTCGCAGGCAAGCAACAGGCCCTCATGCAGTGATGGCCTCGCTTGAGCAAAGAGATGGCTTCCCACCCACACTGCTTTGCTGAGCACCCCCAGCCTCCCTGCCCTAAGACGGGATAATCTGACCACACGCGTCTTTCGGCTCCAGTTCTGCAAAAGGGCAGTTTCCAGCCATGTGGGCAAGCTGGTGAGCCTCTCTGAACCTCAGTTTTGTCATCTGCAGGCTAGGGGTAGCCGTACCCGCTCCGTCGAACTATCATGAGGCTTTAAAGAGACCTAAGAACAGATGTAAGGTGCCTGGCCCACGTACTCGGTGTCTGGCTCGGCTCCGAGTGATGTCCTTCAGGGATTCTCACCCAGGACCGGTCCTGTTCCCGAGGCAACATTTGGCATTGCCTGGGGGCACCTTTGGGTGTCAGAACTTGGGGGCTCCTGCTGGCCTTCAGGGGGTAGAGGGCGGAGATGCTGCATGTCCTGTAGTGCACGGGATGGCTCCCGAGACAGAGTCCTCTGGCCCCACATGTCGGTAAGGCTGAGGCAGAGACCCTGTGATGCACGCGCGCGCGCACACACACGCCCAGAAAACACGTCACATCGCATACTGCCTGGTGCCAAGTATTTCACTTGAGGACATCCATCCAGTGGTGGGCACTAAGTGTCAGCCACTGCACCAAATTTAGACAGGCAGAGATCAATCGTTCCCTGGAAGGGGGGATGAAAGTGCCAGAGCGAGAGCAAACCCACCTGACCCAGCCTGGGGGACTGGGGGAGTGACAGGCCACTTCTTGGAGGAAGGGCCCTCGAACTTGGCATGAATCCTTTTCTCCATTAGGCCTAGTTGATGTCAGAGGAGGGGCACTGCCCTCAGCACTGGGGTGTAGAGGCAGGTGGCTTTCCTGTGTGACTCCCGGACCCCTCTGCATATACGTCTCATGGGCGCATGGGGGAGGGGCCAGGAGGCGAGGGTGTTGGCAGGCCTGGCACTCCAGGACAGGACCTGTAACCTCTTATCCGGTCAGAGATCACAGCTCTGTCCTCGCAAAGTCAGGTTTTAAGATAAAATAACATCTTGTTCTGACCATAGCTGTCACTGCTTTTGTTACTTTGGAGGCGGTTTGTTAATAAGAGGCATAATTTAGGGCATGGAGGGAGGTGGCCTTGATTATGGCAAGTTGCTAAGCACCCACTTTCTGAAGGCACAGGGGCCCTACACGGAGAGAGGATTCCTAGCAGCCAGACCCAAGCCGTCTCACGGCGTGGCAGCGTGTGCCTCCCCTCCAGCCCTCCGCAGACAGACACACGACAGTTCAGATGCGGTGCTGACACGGGCAGAGCCACCACCAGTAATCTCCCAGACAGGGGAGCCACCCCTCCCCCCACGGCACTGCACAGCCCACCACTGGGACTGTGGCCAACATAGCTCATGAGTCAGGACCTCGTCCAGAGAGCGGGTCCTCCTCCACACCGCCACGGTCTGCCTCCGGCAGCCGCATAATGGGTTAGAGTAGGCGGGCGACTCTGGACTGGGCAGACCTGCCAACTTTGTTCTAGATCCTTCCTGATGCTGTGGCTCTGGGCACATTGCATGACCCCTCCAAGTGTGTTTTTTCTCTTATAAATTGGGGGTCATACAACCTACTTTGCATGTTGTTACAAACGCTAGAGAGGTCAAGCTGAAGTGCCCAGCGCAGCCCCCCAGTGTACAGTAAATGCCCAGTGAATGTCATCTGCCTTCCTGTTGGCATCCAGCTTCCGCTTCCTAGACCGCAGCAGGGCTTGTGGTCCGTCGTCTTCCCACCTGTGCCTGTCATTCGTCTTCTCCGCGGCATTTCTCTCGGTCTGTGGGCCTCGGCAGGGATGCTGCCTTGGGCTTCTCTTATGACGTGGTGGTTGGGTGCATAGGAATGTACATTGGCTGGTTTTGGCTTGTCCCGAACACCCATTTCTCGCTTACCTCTTGCTCACAGAGCCCTGAGAAGTGTGCCCAAGGGGAAGACCCTAGGTTTCCTTGCCTCCCTTGCAGCTGACCAGGTGACTGAAACCAAATAGAGACCCCCGTGGTGGGTCTCACTCAGGAGACTTGCCTAAAGGGAAGAGCCTCGTCTGGGTGGTACGTGCCTTGCCCCTCTCTTCTTTTTCCTTCCTGCTGCTTAAAACTCAGACACGATGGCTGGAGCTCCGGCAGCCATCTTGGCCCATGAAATGACCATCACAGGTGGCAGAGCAGGATGGAAGGCACTTGATCTCAGAGGCCTTACCAGTCCTAGCCTGCCTCCCTCCAGACCTGAGAAAATAAACCCAAAATGATAGGCCTCTGCTGTTTTGGAACCAAATGCAGTTCCTAACGGCTACAAAGATTACTCCAAAAGAGGTTGAGAGAATGGCATGCCCAGCGTCCTAGAGATGCTAGGCACAGGACGCTTAGGGATCTGGAGTTTAATTACTTTGACGGCTCTGTGCGGTCCCACGGATAGCAGGTGCTGCGGAGCAGTCCGGCTCATTGCTGGGTTTATGAAGGAAAACAGAGAAGAATCCAAGAAAGGTGGGCAAGGCAGTATCTTGCCACACCCTTGGAGGCGTGTGCAGGAATTTAGGCTCCCTCTGGAGCGCCGTGCAGAGCGACTAAAATGTGTCGTTTGGAACGTCTGTTCCGGCTGAGGCATGGAGCAGGGGCAGGAAGGGGGACAGCTGGCTTGATTCATGCTGCCGAGGGATCCTTCTCCGTCCTAGAAGATGTGAGCCTGCCAGCCATCCATGAGACCCCCACCCACCCACCTTCCACACCAGAGCCCCGAGTCCTACATCTTACCTGGGTGACCAGTCAGACCTAGGTATATTTCTGGCATTTTCTAAAACTCCCACAGCTCTTGGCCTTGTGGGCTGGGCCTTCCCGATCCCCGGTCTGCCCCTGTCATGGGCGGTTTAATTGAGAACCTGGTCCTTTCCTGGTCAGCCACAGGCCAGGCAAGCAATGGGCGTTTGCCCAGCACCCGCTGTGTCTGTAAGTGACCTCTAGGTGGCAGTGGCTGCCTGCTGCCGCTCCGGCTTTCCCAAAGTCCTCCTTCCCCACAATTAGCCAGTCTTCCTTGTCGCTTTTCTCCCTGAATTTTGGATCCAGATGCCTATTTCTCTCTGTCTTAGAGGCTATCCCTTTTGATTTGGCCATTTTCGCTGCTGCTAATGTCACGCATCTTCTTTACAAAGTCTTTATTTGTACCATGGACGGGACGGGGCATCACACACAGTCTGCCTACATGGACTTTGGTCCTTCCTACTGAAGACCTCCACCCCCGGCGCACTGTAAGACAGTCACCCACAAAGATGGGCATTTTTTATGTGTAGGTGGGTGGCCGGATGCAGAGGGTGAACACTGGCCCTGCCGCCTTTCTTCTAGTCTCCTTTTCCTTCTCTGCATCCGTGCATCCAAACATCCGGTCAGCTCTCCATGCACTCCTGTGCCCCTGAGGCCTTTGAGTACCTGGAGGCCCTGAGAATTCCTAGGAGCATCTAAATCCTAGATTCTTGACCTCAAGAAGGTGTATCACCTGGTAAAGCCAGAAAGACCTGTACAGGCACAAATGCAGGTAAACGTTTGGGTGACAATCATTTGTCCCTTCAGTCCCCGAACGGTGTTTACTGGGCAGCTGTTTTCCTGGCACTGGGAGCTGGGTGTGGGTGCGAGGTGCTGGGGGGTAGTGAGTAAGTCTTAGGAACTTGTGTGCTAGTTGAGAGGAGATAGCAGTCAGCAAACAAATATGCAAAACGACTGCTAATCACGCCACCTGCTCGGGAGAAACAGAATATGGGGGTAGATGAATTGGGGGCACGGAGATGAGAAAACCTTCCATAGGGTCCGGTCGGGGGACCAGCTGGGGAGGAAGCAGCGGAGTCATGTGAGCGGAGTCGGCACATGTGTGGGCTTTGCCAGGCAGACCGCACAGGGAAGGGCATTGCAGGCTGAGGGCCTGGCATAGAAAGGGCCGCCTGGAGTGGAGCACCCACGTGGGGAGGGGACAGTTCAGGGTCTCTGGTGCTAGCTCACGGTGGCGGAGGAGGCCCAGGCTGCAGTCTGGAACATGAATGGGGATGGGGCTGTCGAGATAGGTGGGGGAGGGGCCTCACGGGGTGGGAGCCAGGGGGCTTTTGTGGGGTTTGTAGTGACCGAGTGCCGCATGGAGGTCCTCAGACGCACCCGGGGCGAAGAGGGACGAGGCAGGGGTGCCTGACTCCCTCCTTGCTCTTGCCATGGCTGTCCAGCTTCATCTCTTAACCAGCCAGGTCTACACGTGGTGTGTGGTCTGAAGGATGCACGCACACAGAGTGGGACCGAGGAGGGACCCGTGGAGGTTTCCGGGTTGAGTGCCGCTGTTAGCCATCTGGGCTTTTGCTCTGAGATCTGACTTTCTGGGCCTCCGTTTGTCTCTAAAAGAGGGAGAACACGAGTGCTGCCTTTTGGAGTTGCCGTGAGGAGTAAGTCGGATGCATACGTGTACAGTGGGGTGCTTACTGGCTGCAGAACGTGTTCCAGGGCCCGTGCTCATCAAGTGCTGGCGGCGGCAGCTTCGCTCCCCCGTGCGTGACTCTCCGGCTGCTTGTCCAGCACCTCACGTGGCCCTGGACACAGTCAGCCCTCAGAAAGTTAGTGTTGGTAGTGACCCCTCGTGCTTCCCGCCGGGACCCCATGGTGACTGGAGGCTTCATCTCTCTTCCTCCTCCGCAGCCAGCATAACGGAGTTATGTTGCGAGCCCTAGACGGGAAGAAATGTTCGCCTCGGCCCCGTCTGGGATCTCGGGAACTTCTTTTTAAAGGAGTGGATGGTCTCTTGTGGGTGTCACGATGAGGGAGAAATGAGTACGTGGGGCAAATTAGGTGTGTACGCCATCTGTGGTCTGCACGCCGGCCGAATCTGGTTGTGTGCGGAGATCCGAGGGGCTCTGGCTGATGACTAGTGTGTCTCCTCCAGCGTGCGTTAGAGAGAGGTGCCCAGAGTTCCCGCCTCACGTCGGGAATGTGCCATTGTTCTGTTTGTTTGTCACTACTCTGGAATGATTACTGCAAAAATTCTTAAATTGGATGCTTTTCAGAGAAGAAGATTAAAGACCACGCGCACAGGCCTGCAGCTGTGTGAGGAGCGCGCATCTGCGGCCCCGCGGGGCGCTGCGCGGGGAGCTGCGGCAGCCGCGCCCTGGCTTCTCACCCCGCTCCGCCGGGAGCCCGCGGGGGGCCAAGCTGGCGTCTTGTGGCATTTCCCCCAGCCGCCCTTAGGCCACGATTTAACCAGAGCCTCCTAAGTGGGCATGGGCCTCCCCGTGCCAAGAGCAGCTTCAGCACCTACCCGAGAATCTGTAGCTGTTTGATTAAGGATCAGTTCCTTTTTTTTTTTTTTTTTTGGTAATTGTTTTTAATGTTTGTTTATTCATTTGAGAGAGTGCGAGCGGGCATGAGTGGGGGAGGAGCAGAAGGAGAGAGAGAATCCCAACTGGGGTCCACACTGTCAGCATAGAGCCCGATGCAGGGCTGGAACCCACGAACCCCTAGGGGGTGACCTGAGCCTAAATCAAGAGTTTTGACACTCCACTGACCGACCCACGCAGGCGCCCCAGGGATCACATACTGTGGCGGTTAGAAGGTCCCTGCTCGTCCTGTGTGTGGAGTGGGCAGGGAGTTGTTTGTACCCCTGGTGTGGGCTCTCAGGTGGCCCCAGCCTAGGGAGCCAGGGTCCCTAGGAGGGGGCATGAAAAGGCTTTGCGTGGTTGGGCAAACTAGTTAAAATGGCCCATTCAACTTAGAAAAGGGAATGCTTTTGTGGAAAAGGAGAAGGTGACCTTCAGAACGCTTTGCCTCTACTTCTCTGAGAACTGCCGCTCCCTTCTGCAGACGCACGGAGAAGACGCGGAGGGAACGGTCCCCCACACTCACTGGCTCACAATGGACACCCAACCAGGGGGAAACGAGCTGGATACTGGTCTGAATTCTTTTGAGTGCAGGTGACAAAAACTTCATCTTACACTGACTTAAACAGAACAGTTAGTTTAGGCGCTTCTGTAGTGAAAGGGTTCAGGTGTGGCTTGATCCAGGTGCTGTTCCCAGCCGTGCCCCCCCACCCCCCCAGCCCACAGTTCTGCTTTTCTCTGCAGCGGCTTTATTCTGGGGTAAGTTCCCCTTCTTGTGGTCATCAGCAGTTCTGAGCGTATAACCTCACAGGCCAAGAATAAGGAAAATCTCTCTTCTCCTCCCCAGTCACCAAAGCTGCAGAATGGCCTTGCTTAGGCAAAACGCCTGCACTGTGTGCACAGGGGACTTTAACTGGCCAAGCCTTGATACCATGCCCACCTGCAGGGTCAGAGCTGGCCTGGGATTCATAGGAAGCACAGAGACTAGGTTGGCTGGAGAGCAGGTCCCTGGAGAACAGAGTTGCTGATGCCAGGCAGAGAGAAATGGCCGTGTTCACAGCAGGCGCTCTCCTGGACCTTCGAGATTGGCCAGGCTTGACTGGGCTGGGCTGAACATACGTGGGGCTGAGTTTGAGAGGTGTCATGTCTGGACCATGAGCTCGGAAGTCGTGAATGTGGTCCATGTGGAGAGAGAGCGAACTGAGTGGGTGCACAGAGGGCAGCAGAGGTTGAACTGTGCAGCTCCCTGCCCCGGTTTTGCACAGCTTTGTGGCTGCTGGCCCAGCCCCTCGGAGGGCCCAGCAGCTTCTCCAGCCCTTGGCTCCCTGAGGTGCCCTGTGTCCTTCCAGGAAGTCTGCGTTTCTTCGAGGGCATCACACATTGGTTTCTCTTCCTGGCGATCTAGAGCCCGTGACGAGGAAGACAAGGGCCATGACGCTGGGATACCAGCTCCTGGGGCTCTCTGCAGGAGGGAGGCTCCTGGCCCTGGGGGGGATTGAGGTGCCCACGGCCGGATCGCGATGCGACCGAGCAGAGCCTGGCACGGGCGTGTGTGAAGGAGGTCCTCTGTTCAAAGGATACTTAGCAGCAGTAGGAGAAACAGGGTTGTTCCTAATCACGTTAGAAGATGACCATGTTTTCCTTGCTGAATGATGGCCTCCCTGCCCCGTTCGTGAATACAAGAGCTACTTGCCTGCATGACACTTGATCACATGGCCCCCATCTTGGAGGCCAGACGCAGCTGAAGAGTCCTAGCATGGGTGAAGGTCTTCACTCAGAGACCCTGACCCCATCTTTGGGGGGGGGGGCAGGAGCCATTTCTCTGCTGCCTGCTTCTTCCGACACCAGGTTCTTTTATAACGGTTTTATTCTTACTAATTTCCTGTTCTCAAGAATATTTGATGGGGGTGGCTCAGTTGGTTAAGCGTCCGACTTCAGCTCAGGTCATGATCTCTCAGTCTGTGAGTTCAAGCCCTGTGTCAGACTCTGTGCTAACAGCTCAGAGCCTGGAGCCTGCTTCAGATCTGTGTCTCCCTCTCTCTCTCTGCTCCTCCCCCACTTACACTCTGTCCCTCTCTTTCAAAATAATAAATTAAATAATTTAAAAAAAAGAATATTCGACGTGGGAAGGTCATAGTGTAATCCAGCAAAATAGAAAACTCCTTCTGTAGCTTTAGCCTGGACAGCCCCTCCCACCTCCCCCTTCTGGCCAGCTTTTCCTCTTCCTTCGGGGCTTTGCTTAGACACTTGCTCCTCCGGGAAGCCTTCCTTGATGCCTTCCACACCAAATTATCTGCCACTTCTCCTTGTCTCCTGGCCTCCTGTACTTCCCTCTGTCAGGACACGGATTCCGCTAGACGGTAGTGGCTGTTTTTTCTCTGCCTCACAAATGTGTGACCTTCCTGAGAGCAGCCACCTAGCTTTTGCTGACAATAGCTAACTCCTGGGAAATGTTTACATTCCAAGCAGAGTGATTGATCTTGGGCACAGTCCTAGAAGGTGGGTGCTAAAATCGTCCACGTTTTACATTAAGAAGTCAGGGCACACGGAGAGGCTTCCTAAATTACATAAGGTCACATCGCTAAATAGAGAAAGTGAAGTCAATATTTGACTCCAGGCAATCCTTGTCCCCAGGCCGTGCTCAGCATCGTTGCTTCAGCTGTTGGGCCACCTCTGGCTCTGTGCCTGCAGCCAGCCAAGGTCCTGGCACGTAGTAGGTGCTCAGGAAGCACGGGGTGACTGGAAGGAGACGGGACAGGCGCCGAGCTGGCTGGGCCGTGCACGTCCTGCTCCGCGGGGAAGGACCACACCCGAGGGGGCTTTGCTGCTTTTATTTCCGGGAGTTAGAGGCGGGTCGGGTGCCCGCTTCGGGACAGGTGTCCATGCGGTCCGAGGGCACGTTCCCAGCCCGGCCCTCCCCCTCAGCAAGGCAGAGAGACTCTGTTTTTAAAACTTCTTTCCCACACCGGCAGCCTTCTCAAAGGCTCTAGCTGTGAGCCTACAGAGTGGGAAGCAACTTCCGGTCTATCACAGCAGAGTCCCAGCTGTTTGGGGGCCACCACGAGCTCGGGGCCTCAGGTCTCCTGAGAGGGTTTTACTTGCAGCCTCTCCGTCCTGCGTTCCGGCGCGTACAGCGGTGGGCAGAGCAGACCTCGGGCCGGCTGCGGCTCCACGCGGGCTGCTCAGCCTCCTGTTCTGGCTCGGCCGGCGAGCACCCACCGCCTGGCCCCCTCCCCAGCTCCTAAGGGAGCTCTCATTTTGCTCCTAAATGACAGAGACAGTCCTCTTGGTCTGGGATGGGACCGTGCATTTCACAAGATCTCTCTGTTTGAAAATTTGCCCAATCGTATTTGGAGGAAAGAAGGAGGGTCAGTCATGTGTTTGGGGTCAACCAGAAGTCCCCCTTCCTTGAAAAATTTTAAGTTTTGTGTTACCAAAGTCGATCTTCAGTAGAGGAAAGGATTCGGAAAACTCAGAAAACATTAAGGAAACCATAAAGATGATTAAAAAAACCCATCAGCATTAAGAAATAACCACTGTAAATGTTTTGATTTGAATCCTTCGGGTCTTATTTTCGGCAGTATAATTGCACACATTCGTACATGTGATTGGAATCTTCCATTTCAGAACATCGTAAGTAGGCCCTGAATCATTTCGGAATAAACAGATACCAGTTTCTGCTTCCCCCTTTCCCCTACCCCAGGAAGACTCAGCTGGCATTAGTATCTGGGAAGAAAGAACCAGAAGACCTTTCTACTTTCCGAGTGAGTCTGAAAGGCCATTGGGTCATTGCTGTGCCACAGGGTAACCAGCTTCCAACAAGAGAATGCCTCTGACAGAGCACATGGCCAACAGGGTATGATGTGCATGACTCAGATATTCAGACTGCAACATGTGACCCCGGATGAAGTCATATTTCCTTTTAAAATTCCCTCACTGTGATCACTGGAGCCCCCGGCAGCTGCATTCCGGAAGCTAGCTCCCCTCGAAATGGCTCCAGCTATTTCTGAGCTCCACAGGCACTGTCTCCTGCACATGTAGGGACTCGCTCCTTGAGATTTTCTCCTTGGCCCCCAGTGTTGCGGCCCGTGCTGGAGATGACTGTCGTGAGGCGGCCGGGCCCTGGGCCCAGCTGCCCGCCGGTGGTCATTGCCGCTCCGGCTTGGGGTGTGGGAGGGATTACAGTGCTATTTCGTCTCTGCTGTCCCAACCCAGCTATGACCTCTGCGACTGTTCCTTATACTCCTTCAGCACAGCCAGCGCCAGGCAGGAACTTTGATTAAATCTGTGCCAACAGTATAGGGATTGTGGCCAAGAAACATAGCAAGGGGGGATCTCTGAGTTACTGCTACGGGACGTTGCTCTCTGCAAGTCCAGACCTGTGTTCAGGGCCCTCTCATGTCTGTCTCCCAGTCTTGCTTCTGGTGTCCTCCTTCCTTGAGAGGGCGGCCTCCTGCCCCGCCATGGCGGGTTCTGCCCAGAGCCCAGGGCCGGCACTGAGAATGCAGGGCACAGGCTGCTTCACACTGGTCTCCTCCTTCCCTCTAGGGCGGAAGTGGCTGCACCTGTAAGGGGCCGATGTGGACGTCTTGCTGAGCGCAGCGTCCTCCGCAGGCTCCGAGGGGATCAGAGGGTCCATTAACTTGGCAGGTGTGGCCGGGAGGGAGCCTGGGCTCCCCCGCCCCCCCCGGTGCCCTGTGAGAGTCCATCTGCATCTGACCGTCCTTGGAAGTGGTCTTGCCCATGATTTTATCTAGTGCCAGGTTTTATTTGCCAGACACAGTGTGAAAGGGTGTGGGTCAGGAACTCAGGAGTCAACGGGACCAGAGTCCCCACCCTTTTCGTCAGTGTCCCTTGGTCTTGGGGAGACAAGGTCTCAAAGGAAGGGTGAATGCCCTGAACCCTGGGTGCAGTTCGCCTCACCACAGCAAGCCCCTGGGTGCAGTCCAGTGGGTAGGCTGACCTCTGGCGGAAGTGGAGAGTGCCATCCAAGTGTCAGAGACCACAGAGCTTGGCCCCGAGCATGGTGGGCGCCCTCTGTGCACTTCAGTCCTCTCCTTGAAAGAAGCCATCCGCTGGTCAGCCAGTGTCCGTGATCCTGGGAGACTGGTTCCAGGTAGAGCAGAGACTGGGCTGGGTCCATTCTACTTCTAAAGTGTCCATACTCTCTCCTTGAAAAGGTACACAGGGGTTGTGCAGGCAATTCTTAGTAAATAATGCGTTTCCTGCCTTTCCATCCTGCTGCATTCGCATAACCCAGTGAACTGAACAGTCGTTTTTTTCTAGCTAAGTTATTCATCTTTATTCTTGGCATTGGGCCGCTGTAATATCGCTCCATCAGTGTGGTCATACGGTAGTTCAGGCATTTTGTTCTAGCACTGAGGACACTTAGAGTTAATAGCACATGAAGCCATTTCATTAAAAGGGAAGTTTTGTTAGGACACATTAACACAGGCCACCAACCAAAACACAAATCATTCCTTGGATATTAAGGAAGCAAAATGAATTAGGAACCTAAAGCCATTTTTAAAAGAATCTTTGTCATCCTGATGTCATCGGACTGTCTTTGCATTCCGCCGTTTGCAGAGAGGGCATCGGAGCTGGGAGGTCAGAGCTCTTCGTTTCTGTTACAGATGCCGCCGCTCTTGGGTGTAACATCGATTTAAGCTCCTGTTCTGCTCCCCCCTCCCTGGGTCCTTTTGGGCTCGTTTCTTGTTTTGAGTCTCCGAGGGCATATAAAATTGGAGGGCTTTGGTGAAAACTCTAGGAAAGATATCCGGCACATGACAGGTGCCACTGAATGTCACATCATTTTGTACAAGTCCAAGGAATTCTCACCAACCGATGCCAGCTTTCGCTCTTGAATACCACAGCGCACATGAAATGTTCGGTGCCTGGTGGAGGAGTTGGAATAACTAGCGGGTGGCCTGGAGTTTGAAACCGAGAGGCATGCCTCTGCCTCAGGCTGCAAGGAAAGCAGGGCAGCCCGGCGTCCTGTTTGCAAAACCAGCTGTGCACCAGGGAGCATTCGTCTCCCAAGCTCTAGCAGCCTTCCCATCAGCGCTTTGTCTGTGGGGTCTGATCCTCGCTGCAACCATCAAGCATCTCCTGTGAGGGCCTCCTCCCAAAATAGCACTCGCGTCCAGCCTCCTGGGTGCTGGTGTGACCGTGCTGTCTAAACGCCGGGCCAGCCTGCAGCCAGCAGAGAGGTATCCTGAGCTCCTTCTGAGTCAGAGGCCCCGAGAACACGGCGCAGGTTTGTTTCAGCACTTGAAAACCCACCCAAGAAGGTCACGCACTGAACTCTGCCGCTTCTGTTGACAGATTTTTGGAAGCAAAGGGAAGGCTTAACTGCCCAACCCACAGACTGTGCATTATGTTTGTGTTTCCTCGCCTGCCTAGCATTTGACAATTAATTAGGCATGGTAATTACCTGCTGTAATTTTGTGATTGCACATCCTATAATTACCCCTAATTCTGTAATGGGGAAGTTCATGTACACAAAGGCAAATGACGCCGGAGGTGACGGTGTTAGAGTGTGAGCAGCTGCCATTGCTCGCTGCCTGCCAGGCCCAGCGTCTCCCAACCACCCGGCAAGACTGTTGGCGTCCCCATTTTACAGATGGAGAAGCTGAGTCTTGAGGTGGAGTAGCACCCTCAGGGTCACAGCTAGCAAGGGGAAGAGCTGGAATTTGAACCCAGGCCTCTCTTCTTGCATGGTCCATCCCCTTTTGTACCCTTCTGCCTCTAGCAGTGGAGGGGGTGGGGGTGGGGGTCTCAGGTGTGCCTAAGATCGAACGTGGGCCTCTGCTTGGCAGACCCTTAAAGAAGATCTGCAGCTTCAGGCCACTGCAGAGAAGTGTTTAAATCTTCATTCTCCCTCTTCCCTAGTCCTCCTTTATATGTATTGTAAAAAGTATGTGTATGTAATATATGTGTGTGTGTATATGTATCTATATGTGTATACATGTGTGTGTATGACTTTCCATGTATAATTGAGGCTTGAATTACCTTAGCCAGGGTCACATGGCTAGCAAGAGGTGGGACTGGAATTCAGACCCACATCTGATGAGGCCCAGATCTGGTCTCTGGACCCCATCCCCTGACCCTGACCTCTGATTGCATGTCAGGTCCTCATGGACACTCGCCTGCTCCGATCTTGTCAAGACCTGCTGAGAGCGTAAATTAGGGTAAAAATGCAATCTCCTGAGAATAGGTAAGACCTGGCTTTTTTGAGGGGTCGGGAGCTTTGGCTTTTAAATCCAAATTTACTATAAAATCAAGTGCATAAGCCTTACGTGTATAGATCAATTAATCTTTACTTCTTTACTCTGTGTGACTTCTGCACAGAGACCCAGGGAATTTCCAGTACCCAGAAGGTTCTTTATGCCTTTTTTGGGGGCTGTGTATAATAAACCTTGCCTACCCTCAAGGTCATGAAGATACTCTCATTTGTAGTTTTATTATTTTACTTCTCACATTGAGATCTGTGATCCCACGAGACCTGAGTGTAGGAGCCAGGCACATACGCGAATGCCCGTGGCCACCTCACCTAGAGCAACCCCCACAGCCCCGTGCCAGCAGAGCAGGTAAACGACCCGGATGTGTTCCTACAGGGAAATATACTCGATGGCCATGAGCGAGAACACAAGGGCGCCGTGCACCACAGCGGGGAGGTATGACACACACACAGTGCAGAGCGGAAGAAACCAGACAGAAAGGAGAACTGGATGAGTTCATTTAGATGAAGTTCAAAAATAGACGAAGAAACCAGAGGGCAGAGGGTGGAGAGCGCCCAGCAGAGAAGGCGAGTGGCATTGACTCAGGAGAGGGGCACAGAGGGGGCAGAGAGGACTGCTCCATCAGATGCTGCTAATCTTCTCAATCGTTTCAGGAGGCGCTGTGTACACAGTGTTTGATCTGGATTCAATTCATTGAGGGGCTGAAGTCTCACCCCTACCCCTCACCCCGCGTTATTCCAGGCATCGACAGGGTAATTCTTCCCTGTGGAAAAGAAACCTCAAGAATCAAACTTCGTTTTCAAGCAGAGAAGAGAGCTGATTCCTGATCACAGATATTACCCTCCTATTTTATTTTCTTTTGCTGAGTGGAGGAGATTGGACTTGAAGTAGCTTTTTATTGCTTGTTTTACAAGGGAACTTGGTTTTGCAGGAAGAGGTCAATTCTTGTTATTCCTCTGAGGAATTATCTTTACGGATCACGCAGAAGGAACTGAGGCCTATAAAACCTAATTCAGACGGGGCGGGGGGAGCCCTTAAAATTAAAATTAAAATCTCAACAGTTTTGGACATAAGAACTTTGAATTCTTCAGTGGAATAAATGCACAGTTTGGTTAAGTGTAATTCAAGGACAACATAATTTACAGAGAAGGCTTCCCAGTTGTAGATGCTAAGAGCATTTTGTTGAGATGATTCTGGTGGCATTAGATTCCTAAAGGGAGGAGGCGGGCGTGAGAAGGCATGATGGGAGCGTCTGGTACCAAGGGGACCGTTCCGAGGACGTGATCTGCCCACAAAAGGGGCATTTGGGCCACAGAGGTATGGAGCAGGGACCTTCCTTGTCAACTGCTCCCAGCTGCCAGCCCCCCTGGCTTGGGGCTCCTGGGATCTTCAGGAGCTATGAGTGCCGCAGCAACACGCTGCAGCAGAAGGTGCCAGGCCCAGCCAAGTCCAGAGCCTGTACCTCCCCGTCTCCCAGTGCAGGTGACCTACTGTCTCTGAGCCCGTTCACACCAGCTGCTTTGCGGATTGAGATGAGGATGGCAGGTGAGGCAGGGCAGAGCCTACAGCTAAGATGGGTGTGACTTCAACAGCGGTGCTGCTTTTTTTTAAATTTTTAATGTTTTTATATTTATTTTTGAGAGAGAGACAGCGTGAGCAGGGGAGGGTCAGAGAGAGAGAGGGAGACAGAGTCCGAAGACAGGCTCCAGGCTCTGAGCTAGCTGTCAGCATGGAGCCCCATGTGGGGCTCGAACCCACGAACCGCAAGATCATGACCTGAGCCGAAGTCGGACGCTTCACTGACTGAGCCCCCCAGGCGCCACCAGCAGTGCTTCTTAAAGTTTGCAGAATGTGATGCTTTTGATGATGATGATGATGATGACAGTAGCTATAGTGGACACTTGGGGACACCAGGCTTTTTTATGCATGGTTTTAGGCATCCTTTTATTATTATTATTATGATACCCACTCCTCAGATGAGTAAACTGAGACCCAGAAAGAAACCATTTTCTGGGAGGTGGAGGTATGGCTCTGTTGGGGTGCTGCCACAGTTTCTGGGCCAGGCACAGATGAGCTGATGTGTCACTACAGCCCAGTCTCCATCAGTCAGACCGCGAGTGGGGGTAATGTCACAGCTGATTGCAAGATCAGAGACTTCCGGAATCCAAATCTTTGGCATTTCCCAGTGGCAACCTCACCCGTAAGTTCATGTTTTTGTTTGTTTATTGAGCACTCAGCTGGCATCTCGTGTGTAGCGGGTTCTCTCCTAAGCCCGTTACATGCGTGAACATATCTGATCCTCCTCAGACCCAGTAAGGTGGCAGTGTTACTATCTTCATTCCTCAGAGGAGGCAGCCGGGCACAGAGGCATTCTGGAGCTTTCTCGGGACACACAGCTAGTGTATGACTGAGTCAGGGTGCGTTTCGAGGAGCTTGGCTGCAGTCTGTGCTCTTGAGCCCCCCCAGAAACTGCATGTCCTCAGCGACCACCTGATTATGACGTCACATCCCCTCCCTTCCCGGGTCATCATGCGCACGGTTTCCCATCTCCTTGGGGGTCTGTCCTCAGGCCAGGTGATTCCCTACAAGCCATTGGATGGGATGGGGGTATCTGTCCTACAAATCTGATGACCTGTGCGAGGAAGGATCCTTTCTAACGCTGGCATTCCGAGTTGTTGGGCGCTTCCTGCCACCATGGCAGGGGACACAGCTAGGAGAAAGGTGGGAGGTCAGGGCATGCTTTCTAGACATGGCATTCCCTTTCATCGGAATTTTTTTTTAACGTTTTTTTTTTTTAATTTATTTTTGAGACAGAGCCGGAAGATGAGCAGGGGAGGGTCAGAGAGAGAGGGAGACAGAATCTGAAGCAGGCTCCAGGCTCTGAGCTGTCAGCACAGAGCGCAACGCGGGGCACGAACTCACGAACCTATGAGATCATGACCTGAGCTGAAGTTGGACACCTAACCGACTGAGCCACCCAGGCGCCCCTTAATCCAAACGTTTAAAGAATGCCGGCAAATGGGCGCCATCCGGCTTTGCCACAGCCTGTGGTGGAGCGTGAAGCGGGTGCTGTGCGAGCCCAGAGAGGCCACCCACTGCGCCTGCTCCAGACCCCTCTGTGGCGCATGACCATCCCCGATGGGGACAGTCATAAGGGAGTGGGAACAGCGAGAAGAAAACAAATTGCATAGGGGAAGATGCATGGCCAGAAGACCACCTAACGGCCTGTCGCAGTGGCCCCGGCACAGGCAGGGACGACCCCGGGGTGGGCGGGCAGGCCCTGTTGTTCAGCCCTCAAACATGGGGGTGAAAGAGGAGAAGGGGTCAAAGGTGGTCCGTTTACCGAGAGAGCGGGGTCCCAGGAAGTGGGAGGAGCGGATTTGCAGTGCAGGTCGGGGGATCAGACGTAGGCATGACAAGCGTTACCACGCCTGGGTCTGGAAGTGATAGCAAAAGTCCAGACTAGAGAGATTTGACCTAAGAATCCAATGTGCAAGCCAGCGAGCTGGGTGCCCGTATGGGGAGGGAGAGTGGCGAGTGAACGCCTCTGCCTCTGGCACGTGGGCGGAAGAGGAGGTGCCCGTGTGGAAGGCCGGGAAGGGGCTGTCAGAGAAACGGGAGGGACTCAGCCCTGATGTGGAAGGAGGCAGGTGGTTCTTGAACGTGTTTCAAAAAACTAGAGTCACAATTTGTCCCTCATGTCAGAGATGCCTATTTTTATCATTATGCTATGGGGTGTGTGTGTGTGTGCGCGCTGCCGAAGGGAGCACACGGTAGAGGTTTTTAAGATGTGCGTTCACATCGGCTGCTTGCAGGTGATACTTGCTGTTTGGCGTTGGCGGTTTTACTCTAGCCTCTTCTGAGCTCCTGTAATGTTTAAAAATGCGTGGATCTCTCTCCTGCTCTTTTCCCTTCCAGTGTAGTTGCGGTGTCTCTGGAAGGCGTTAAGGCCTGCGAAAAGCTGAAGAAACCGCCCTGACATTGTGTGCCCCCAGAATGTCCCCTTGAGAGTCCCATTCTGAAGCAACTAAGTTTTATGCCCCGTTGCCCCTGTCCCATCTGGATGTGACCTTCCAGCCAGTTGGGTTGATGTCAACCCTGGCCTCTCCCTCCTTCCCCAGATGAGACTCCACCTCCTCGGGGTAGGGGCGGGGAGGAGGGGGATGTCTCCGGGATCCTAGGCGCACCTGCACTGCTTTGTGTCTCAAACCACTGGCAGGAGGTGCTGTCAGTAAATTCCATTTTACAGACGAGGAAATCCATAGAGAGGAGGCATGGTTTGCCTGTCACCTGTCTGTGCTTGACCTTGGGTTCCCGACATTGCCCACTGCCTTCGTCCATTCAACCTGCTGTAGACTGAGGGCCTTAGACGGCATTTGTTTCTTACGATCTGGATGCTGGGGAGTCCAAGGTCAAGGCGTTGAGCATATTTGGTGTCTGGTGAGAACCGACTCTCTGGTTCATAGACGGCATCTTCTCACTGTGTCCGCCCATGGCAGGAGGGCTGAGGGAGCTCTTGGGATCGCTCCTTATAGGGCGCTGATCCCATATGTGAGGGCTCCGCCCTCATGATCTCATGACCTCCACAAGGCCCCACCTCCTAACACCATCGCATTGGGAGGTTAGGATCTCAACACTGGAATGTGGGGGGGATACAAGCATCAGACCATCTACACATCAGAATCACTAGGGAAGCTTTGGGCCACTAAGGATTCCTGGGTCCCACATGGTTAATGCATACCCCCTGGGGGCTAGTGGTAATTAGAAAGCCCCGCCCCTTTTCCACACCAGATCTTGGGTATGTCAGTGGAAAAATAACAGTAATGAGTATCGAGTATCTAGATCAGAGGGTTGGCAAGTGTTTTTTGTAAAGGGCCAGAAAATAAATATTTTCAGCTTTGTAGGCCATATGGTCCTTGTTGGAAGCTCTCCATTCTGCCGTTCTATTTCAAAAGCAGCTCTAAACAATAGGTAAACAAATGGATGTGGCTGGATTTGGCTCATGGGCCATAGTTTACCTCTCCTGCTCTAGATAATTGACCTTGCGCGTGATTAAGGCAGGCAGTTGAACTTGACGCTCTCTAAGGGATACTTGGATTTGTGTAACAAGAGACTACAAGCAGATACGGGCTGTCTGAGATGTGGCAGGTGGGAGCCACATTCAGCCACCGGGACAAAGCCCTCTAAAACATGAAGCTTGAGTAAATTCAAGATGAATATTTCTCTTTTGTTAAAAAAAAAATTTCGAGTGGATCATCTTAATTGGTATGGCGGCTCCATAATGTCACGAGAGACCCCCCCCAACCCCAGTGCCTCTGTCTGCTTCCGTAATCAAGATGAGCTCGAGATCCTCAAATGGCTGCTGGCGCTCCAGTCATCACATCTGTAGGCAAGAAAGAAAAAGGAAGGGGGCGGGTGCAAACACTGCAGGCTGAGCGGGTCTCTCCCCGGGACTTGCTTAGAAGCCCCAGCGGTGTTTGCTTCCGTCTCATGAGCTCTTCTCTCCTGTGCGGCAGACATGAAAGTGTAGTTAAGTTTGTTTCCCTCCCTGAACACATTGCTATCCCCCCAAATAGTGGTAGGAAATGGATCCTGGGTGGGCAACTGTCACTTGCTGTGACCTGGGAGAACCCAACAAGTGCCCCCAATGTCCTATGTGAAATTCCCCTGAGCTCTGCTGGGTTTATTTGCTGATTCATCATGTCCCCGTTGATAGAGATTGGGAAAACCTGAAGTCCCTTTTCTCCCCCAACTATCCAGGTCACTCCACATCCTTTTGGGGTCTCATGTATATATTTGACTCCTATAAATCAAACACCTGCCTAATCGGGATGACAGTCATACCACTGCTAGGACACTCGGTTCCAAGAAGCCTTTCCTCTCTGCAGCTTTTTGACCCTATCGAAGCCAGTCTTCCTGTCATTGGTATCTGCTCGCATTTGGCTTCTGTAGGTCCTCAGAGCACATCATCCTGGGCTTTCCTTTTCCCCCTTCCAGCCTTTCCGGGAATTGCGAGATCTCTGCTCCCTCCCCCCTGAGACTCAGGTTGGCGCCCTCCACTGCCTTCTTTGTTATAATTTGGCTGCACATCCTCCCCTCGGGCCCGTGCTTCTCAGATTTAGAGCCCGTGTGTGAGCTGCCTGGGTTCTGGTTCCGAGCAGCACATCTGGCGTGGAGCCTGAGATCCTGTTTCTAACATGTCTCACGTGATGCCAATGCTGCCGGCCTGCGGACAGCCCTTTGGGCAGCAAGTGACCTGGACCTTTCTGAACATGCTTCATCTTTTAATAGGTGGCAACCAAAACCCAAGTTGCTTTGGTTGACTTAGAGCAAGCCTCTTAAATCACTTATCCCAGAAGTTATCATACGCCTTTTCTAATGAGGCCTAAAGATGACCTCGATATTTTGGTGACCCTTCCACATTATTTACTTAGCTCAAATTTACTGAAACCTCTAAGTCTTTGTCCCACAGGCCACTCCTGGGCCGTGTTTCCCTATCTTTTACTTACATCATTGGTTTTTGGGATTTTATTGTACAACCTGACACTGATCTTCTTGACTTTCATCACATTGGATTAGACTCATCCCTCAGGACAAGTGAGATCACTTTGTCTGCCATCCAGTGTATTTACTGTCCCTTTTAGCTTGCGGGCATCTAACAGATTTGACAGGGCTCCATTTCTCTGTCTGATTCCCCTGGAAACTTCCGTTTATTACTTGTTCTTTGGCTTAAATCACCCGTCCTTTGTCTTGTTCACAAGAGTATTTACGAGAGGCCTTGAAGGTCATCGTACCCAAGTTCAGGTGTATGATGTGTGATTGGGGAACACTGAGTGGTCTCCATGCAGCAGCAGAATCTACTGCTCACACGAGAGATGCCTGTGCGTCTCATGACGTGAGAGGTTTTGAGACGTGCATTGACCTTCGCTGATTGGCGATCACAGTAGCTGTTTATCGTTGGGAACTTCACTCTCTGGGATGTTCTCGTGTAGTGTTTTTAAATGCATTTCCCTCTCTCCCACTTGAGTTTTCCCTCCAGATGTAATTGGTATGTGTCCCTGGAAGGTGTTAGGGCCTATAAAAAGCCCAAGGAACAGCCCTTACATTGTCTTCCCCGCCCCCCCCCCAAACTCTTCTCTTGAGAATCCCATCTTGATTGAAAATAAAGAAATTTTATGCTCCCATTGTGCCTGTCCCATCTGGATGTGACTTTCCATCCAGTTGGGTTGATGTCAACTCTGGCCCCTCCGTCCCTCCCCAGATTGGTTCCTGCCTCCTCTGTGGGGGGGTCTGTGCCATCCCAGGTGCAGCTGCTCTGCTTGTGTGTCCGAATGCCCCTTGGGACGCGGTGCTCTTAGCTCCATGTCACAGATGATGACGTGCGCAGCCTGGGAGGAGGTGGGTTTTCAGCAGCAGTCACTCCACAGTATGCGTGTGACCATCCCGGAGGTCAGCGGGACTGCTCATCCCTGCCGATGCTGGGAAATGGTACACTGTGCGTTCTTCCCGTCACCTGCCTGCTGTGTTCTTTTGCATGCCCCTCTGTTGACCTAGCACCACTGAGGCCCTACTCTGCTGGGCTCTAGGCATCCAGTGGCCTGAGAGACGACTGTGGCCCCTGCTTCTCTCAGAGCTGGCTTTTATGGATGGAGCATCACCAACTGCCCCCCCCCCAGCTTTGTAACGAGAGCTTGAAGAGAGGTTGACCGTTCCCATCTCTGTGCCTTTCTCGGCAGGTCTACATCCGGATCAAAGACGACGAGTGGAACGTGTATCGGCGGTACACAGAGTTCAGGGGTTTGCACCACAAGTTACAGAACAAGTTCCCTCAGGTGAGGGGCTACAGCTTCCCGCCCAAGAAGGCCATTGGAAACAAGGTACTGTCACCGCGGGGAACCAGGCAGCTCACGCGCCGGTGCCTGACCGACACGCGCGTGCCCCTTATAGACTCAGGGCTCGGAAGTTGGCAAATCTAAGAAGAAACAGGGACACAGGAAACACCTCTAATTCCACAGCACGTGGTGTTCTGTTTGCGTATGCCCTCTGATTTCCCTAGGGCCGGGGTCCACCAGGCTGTTCCGCTAAAGGGCCAGAGGGGAGTTGGCTTTGCAGACTGAACTACCTTAGCTGTGCCACTGGAGTGTGAAAGCAGCCCCCGGCAGTCCAGGCACGGATGGGCGTAACCGTGTGCTGATAAAACTTTATTCATAAGAGAAGGTGGCCACTTGATGTAGCTGATGGGTCTATTCTCTCATGTCTGTTCTTGACCAAAAAAGTGTTTTCTGGCTTTTAGCCATACTTACTTGGACTCGGGCGTGTGGGTGGGGTTCCCCAAACACTTGTTTCATTGTATGGTTCCTTGCTTTACCAAGGTCAGCAATTTAATGACGTCACCTGTTTCCAGGTGTTCAGCCAGGCGCCCTGGAGAAAGGAGGTGCTGGCCCTCCACGCACCTGCCCGCTGACGAGCGCTCGTTCGTGCGGAAGTGTCTCCGGGCACCGCCCTGCATCGCGGCGGGGGAGACGGGCCGGGGCCTCGCATGGGGACCTCATGTTCCCTGCTTCAGCCACTTGGTGTCATTTTGTCATCCTTCTTGTTGGCTTAGAGCCGCACTTCTCCATCTGGGCCGCGCTCAGAATCACACGGGGAGCTTTAAAAGCTACTAAGACCTTAGTCGCTCACTTGCATTAGCAGCTGGAGTCTGGAGTGAGGCAGGGGCATGGAGGACTCCACGCAGGCGCGCTGGAGGACGCCTGGCTTCGAGTCTGGTAGGGGACGGTGACACTTGTGCAGTCGCAGGATGCTGGCGAGCTGGGCAGGGACAGTTCAGTCAGAGAAGGTAAGCTCCGGCCCTTCGGGAGGACAGGGGAGAAACTGGGCCTTGTAGGAGGGACCGTCTCCTGCTGCGGTTCTCTGAGCACGGCCCCTGACCGTCAGCGTCACCTGGGAACTCATTAGAAATATCGATTCCCTGGGGTTCCTGGGTGGCTTGTTAAGAGTCCAACTCTGGATTTTGGCTCATGATCTCATGGTTCGTAGGATCAAGCCCCACGTTGGGCTCTGCGCTGATAGTATAGAGCCTGCTTGGGATTTTCTCTCTTTCTGTCTCTCTCTCATCCCTCTTTCTCTGCCCTTGGCTTGCTTGCTCACTCTCAAAAATAAACATTAAAAAAATACTGATTCCCAGGCCCCACCCCAGACCTGTTGAAATACCGGCCCTGGGGCCCGGGCCCAGAAATCTGGGTTTAGAGCTGTGTGGTGCTTGTATCAGCCGTGTGAGAACGTGGGGCTGTCCCCCTGACACAGCCGTGTGGCAGGTGCCGTATGTGATGAATGTCCTAGTTTCTCTCTTGAAGAAGCACCTTGCTAGAATTTTCCTTGGATCTTTCTCGCGTAGAAAACCAGAGAAGAAGATTTGATAATCGCTCCAAACACTTGGGAATTCTGCCAGGAAAACTTATTACTGCCTGTGAGGTTTACATGTTCTTGGATTTCTGTGCTTTTATATTAGAAACCTGATCACGCCAGGGTCCGTTCGATCTTAATACAAACAGTTAGAAGGCAAGTTTATCTGAGGCCTAGAATAAATGTGTCATTTCTTTGTTCTTTTTCTGAAGATAAGTGGAGTTGAGCCCATAAAAACAGAGACTTAGAAAGTCTACCCTTGTTCATAGCAAGGAGGACAGTAATTCTTAGGAAAAGAGGACGGAAATTATATACTGATTTAATCTAAGGACTTGCAAGCTCATACAAATCTTGGGACCCATCCCGAACGCCTTAGAATGTCATAAAACAAAACTGAGCCTAAGGAACGTAGTAGCAGTATGTGACACTGTCATTTGCAGGAAGTTTTCTGCTGCAGCAGCTGGTCCGTGACCCCTTCGGGGAGCTCGGCCTGGCTGCACCTCCCTACGGTGAGTTAGGACAAGGCTGAGCCAGGGATGCTCCGATGCGTCACATTGTGTTTTTGCCTCCTGTGGCTGCCGTACCAAAGTGGCACCTGTTTAGTGGTCTAAAAAACACAGAAATGTTTTCTTCTGCTCCTGGAGGTGAGGTCCCCCATCCGTCTCGTGGGGCTAAAATCAAGGAGGCAGTGGGGCTGGTGGTTTCTGGAGGCTTCTGAGGAGAATCCTTTCCTTTCTAGCTCCCAGAGCCTGTCTGAATTCCTCAGCTTGTGGCCTCCTTGTCTTCAAAGCAGCAACCATGTGACTCTGACCTCAGCTTCGGTCACACAGTCCCATCTCCTTTTCTGACTCATGTCTGTCTTACAAGGAGCCATGAGATGGCAGTGGGTCCACCCAGATGAGCCACCATTGTCAGTCTCGGGATCCTTAATCACATCTGCAGAGTCCCTTCTGCCCGGTGAGGTGGAAAGTATTCTCGGGTTCTGGGATTCAGCATCTGTGGGGGCCACACGGTGCTGCAGACTTTCCCTGCAGAGCAGAGCGACCCCTCCCACCTTGGATCTCCAGGCCAGCCTCAGAGTTACGCAAAACTTGCTTAACACCAGACAAACCTACCAACACCAGCAGCCAGGAGCAAGGACGCAGTGACCGTGCCCTCTGGGCGTGCCCTCCTTGGGCTGGCTTCTCGCTCTCCAATCCTTGTCAATCCTGGGACTGACTCAGCAGCACGGGGCTTTTGCTCTGTGAAATCAGTGTCCGTAGGACGCTGTCCACCCTCCACCTCCGTCCTCAGGGCAACCCTATTTGCAAATAAAGGAGCTTGGGAATTAAAAACGCCACCTTGGTGGGCCTGGCCTGGTTCTTCACTAGATTTTCGGTCCTGCTCCTCATGATCGGGGGTGGACATGCCGGCTTGTGAGCAGCCACGGGCCCTCTGCCTCTCGTCTAGTCTGTGTGGCCCTTTGCCTTCAAGTTGGCTGGCCGGCCTTTGGTTCTCAGTCTCCCTGCGCATTTGGCTCACTAAGACTTACCCAGTTCCCTAAAGTACACTTGGGCTGCTGCCCAGGACAGATTCGAGGGTTTATCTGATTGTCAAGTGCAGATTGAGTCAGCAGGCAGGACCTCAACATCCAGCAAAGGCTACTGAAGAATCCTGGTACCAGACAGAGCCTGCACTGGCCCCACCGGGGCCTACAGGCTCAAGAAGTGCAGGCTCAAGACACCTGCCTTGATACCCTGAGGTCGAGTTTTCTAGAGAGTTTTCATTCTAAATTGCTGTGGAAAAGTCAAGCATAGCAGAATCTTTCCCTTGATTAGGTCGCTTCAAGAAAGTCTCACTTGCCTGTTGTCCCACGAGGGTACTCAGACGTGACTTCTTTGTGTGGACTGTTACACGTAGCTTGCAACTGTTAGGTCTTGGACCCATTAAGGGATGCACTCTGGAATCTGTGGACCTGGACCACATTTCAGGAAATACTAACTATAGCTTTTTTCAAATTCGTCATATGAGTATCTTCCTAGCCTGGCATTTCCCCAACAATGCCACCATTGTTGACCATCTGCCACTTATAGAATTAAAATGTGATCTGAATCCAAGTTAGACCTTTTTTTATGTTTATTTTTTGAGAGAGAGAAAGCAGGAGGAAGGGTGGAAAGAAAAGGAGAGCGAGAATCCCAAGCAGGCTCCATGCCGGCAGCACAGAGCCCAGCGTGGGGCTCGAACTCCTGAACCGTGAGATCATGACCCGAGCTGAAATAAAAACTCGAACACTTAACTGCCTGAGCCACCCAGGCGCCCCCATTTGAACTTTGTAAAAATGATAAAATAGCCCATCGTATAGTTTGTGGATGCAGGATTTGTCTTTATCAAAGAATTTTTTTTTTTTTTTTTTGCCTTCACGTGCCATGCATGTGTTTCATCGTAAATACCCAGCACTCACCAGGGCTACCCATGCCTTTAGGGACCGTGTCAGACTTGAGTTGCGTTGAGGTAGTTTTCTGAACATCAGTCCACCGCTTGATGTTTAGTCTTCGGTTGCTGAGTCAGACAGTAGTTGTATATTAAAGTTACTTTTAAAATCTGAAATATCACAGGCATGGGGCTTGCATCCATTGTGAGATAGTCTTGGTTAGGCTGAAGTCACCACTTCCTGATCTTGGCAGCCTGAGCCAACCAGGATTTATTTTTGGCTTGTGTTTGGTGCCCTTCGTGGGCTGGCTGGGACCTCTGCTCACAGGACATGAGGAAGCTAAGGACAAGGGCGGACCATACGCTGGCTCGTAAAGCCTGTGCCCGGACATGGAACGTGTCAATTCCACTCCTTTTTCATTGGCCAAAGCCAGTTACTCAGCTACGTGCTAAGGAGCCCATCCTCCCACGTGCCCAGGAGAATTTGAATTTCCATCATCAGCTCTCATGACCCCTACAGGGGGGACACTTGTCTCGAGCCATATTTCTGAGCAGGGTGGGGATAAGAGGTGAGCACGACCCCACCAGCCCAAGACAGGCATGCCAGGTCCTGTGGGTCCCCTTTCACAGGGTCCCAGTCGCGGGGCCTCCCTCCACCCCCGCTTCGGTTATCCTCACCCAAGCCCGGTCCTCTCTGGTGTGGGCCTCTGCAACGGGTGGTCCTTCTCCACTCTTGCCTCCTCCCATCAACCCCCCATGCAGAGCCGCAGTGAGGCTTGTGCGACGCAGTCCGATGATGTCGTTGGTGCTTCAACCCCCCTCCCTGTCGCACCTCTGGCAGTTGAATTCAGGACCCCTGATGGCCTTTGCGATGTCCCCTGGCTCGTCCCCTGTCTCCTCCCCTGCCTCATCTCGTGCCCCATCCTCCCCCTCTACACCCAGCCACACTGACCTCTTGAGACTTCCATGCTGTTCTTGTCTTGTGGCCTTCCCTGTGCACGGATTGGCTCCCCCCATCTCTGCGTGGACAGACCCTGCGGGTCACTAGACCTCACTTCCGACTGCCCTCATCCCTGCTGCCCCCTGAGTCACTCTCCTATCCATTAGTCTGCTTTAATTGTCCCCTAGCACATACCATCACTCGAAGTGATTGATTTGTGACCTTGAGCAGTATGGTCTCTCTGCCGTGGAATGGAAGCCCATGACAGCAGGGCCTTGGTCTGTTCCCTGCTCTGTCCCCTGCTCTGTCCCCAGCTCCCAGAATAGCTCCTGGCCCCCCGGAGACACTCGTGGCCTGAATTAAGGAATAAGTGAACAGACACTAAGTGGAAAAGTTTCTCTGCTACTTTCTTGTTCATGTTGCTGGGTCTCGGCACAAATTTTTTAAAAATCTGAATTGTTCAAGAGGGTAAAATAACTTTGTGGAGGTGGGGGGTGACCAGGGAGGTGCTTTTTCAGAATGGCCAGAGGCTGGCAAGCCTTTGCAGAGCAGAAAGGTGGCTCTCTAACACTCCGGGGGAGGTGGCTGTCAAGTCCCCCTGTCCAGATGGACTCGGCCAGCATGAGGGGTTAAGAAAAGGACTCATTTTTGATGACGCTCCTGCAAGTCTGTGTTCTTGCTCCGTAAGAAATAGATTTGAGAGGCTGTCACTCCTTCTTAGGGTAATGGAGTCAGGCTCTGAAAGCTCATTTGGCATTAAGGCAAGGCAAATCGCTTTCTCCGGAGCTGCAGATAATTCAACTTGTTGGATGCGTTATGCGTCAAATTCCTCATTAAAAACACAGAGACCAGTGTGTGCTGGAGGTAATGGCCGGCGCTCACTGAGCCATGGAAAGCACCTTCGCAGCCACAAGGCACAGATTTAAATGCAGCCCTGAGGGTGTCTGGCCCCAAGCAGCAGTGGGAACAAGGGGGTGTCTCAGGCAGTGTTGAAGGTGTTCAATTTTTCCACATAGAAACACTTCTGGGATGTAGGGCTGCCGTGCTAGGTGCCGGGGGGGACAAAGATCGTACAGAGTAAGGTCTCTGCCCTCATGAAGTTCAGGACCTTGTGGGGAGAAAGCCTAGTAAATTGGTCCTTGTAGAAAGATCTCGCGAACTGGGGCAACCGAGGGTCCCTAGCGCGCTCCGGAGGCGGGCGACGAGCAGGGCCACCTTCTGCAGGGGGCAGGTGGCATCCTGGTGACAGATCTTACCAGCGGGAAAGGGGCTCCGTTCACGGGCATCCCCTCCTTCCATGTGCCCTGTGTTAGCTTCATATTACTGCCCTAAGAAGTTACCAGAAATCTAGTGGCTTCATGTAGCACGCATGTGTTGTATTTACCTTGGAGTTGAGGAAATCAGGAGTAGACACGGGTATTCATCAGTTCAAGTCATGGTGTCAGCAACGGCGGTGTCTCTTTCTCCAGGGTCTTTCCTCCCCTTTTCCGGCTTCTGGAGGCTTCCCAGCTCCCTTGCCTCTCCCTCCCTCTGCAGCGCTCCATCTGTGTGCCCATTCTTGAGTAGTAACGTTTTGTGACCACAGTGGGGAAAGCTGCTCTGCTTTGAAGGAGTGTGATGGGATTGGGCACACCCAGCTACCCCAGGATTTGCTCCCCATCTTAATTTGTGGCCTCCTAATCACCTTAGTCACCTCTGCAGAGACCCCCTTTGCCCTGTAAGAGCATATTCACAGGGATCGGGGCGTGGAAATTTGGAGGGGGGGGTACATTTTTCTGCCGACCTCACGGCTCTCAGTCCTTGCCTGGGATAGAGGTGATTACAGATGGGGAGAGGAAGGCACAGCGAGGTGACGTGACAGCCAAGGCCGTCTCGCTCAGCAGCATCAAGGTGGTAAGTGGTTCCAGGCAGGCAGTCTCCCAAGCCGCCACACACAGGCATCTGCAGAGCACGGCGGAGGGTGGACGGACGTAGATGGACACTGACTCCCATGTCACTTCCTCAACCCCGCAATGTAGACATTGGCCCCTCCTTCTGTGGACCCACCTCCCTCACCCACACCCCACTCTGCCTGACTCCGGGGCCATTGGTACAGCTAGGAAGTGCCGCCCTCATGGTTGATCCGCAGGCTTGTGTAAACTTTCCTCCCAAACCGAAGCATCTGGAGGGAAAGTCGTTCGTCCATTTGTCCATTTATTCATTCACGGGACTTTGCCTACTCTCACCATCAAGCACCGAAGGAAAAAGGTTTCTACTGCTTCGCTAGACGAGTGGCATTGGGTGAGGTCCTTGACCCATCCCAGCCTCGGCGTCTGCTCTACGTAGCACTTCTCTCCAGGGTTGTGATGAGGACTCGCGGTGGTCCCGTTGGGGAAGGACTCCCAACAGCGTCCACCCAGGGTCGGTGCTGTGTACGCGTCTGTTGAAGGGGTGCGCAGGCTGGCAGGGAGGCAGAAGCCCACACGTGAGCATGTCCCCTCCTCGCAGAGTCTGCAGTGGGCACGCCTGACACAGGCGCTCCTGCCAGAACCCTCACCGGCCGGGTTTGTGGGTGCGGTGATGCCAGCCGCCGCGTGCCGGCCCCGTGCGCAGTGGGCACTCTCTTCATTCCTTTACCGTCTGGCTCTCGTCGAGTCCCACAGAAGGTGTCTGAGAGATGAGGGAGCCGGGCTCAGAGCCTGTAAGCATCCCGCGCAAGGTCCTGTGGCCGCCGTCCAGGACTGAGTCAGACGCCCGCCGATGCCACTGCACCGCCCGCGCCTCGGTGAAGGAGCCCCGTCCGACCACCCCCAGCTCCAGGAGGCGGTCGTGCAGAATGAACACGCGACCGCCACTCTCCGTGCGGGGACGCAGCATCTCAGGGGATTCCGCCAGACCTCCCGTCCTGCGCGACAGGATCCGAAGACCGTGCACACTTGGGAGGAAAAAGAAGCCCCAATCGAATGAAGCCATAAACCCCAGCTTGTTTCTCATTCGACATTCTGCCAGCCACCGTGTAAATAGTCCTGGCACTTAATGCATTAAGCGAGAAGAAGGGTGACGCTGGGCTCATTACACATCCCACGTTCGTGTTCCTCTTTAATACAGTAAAAGCCTCTTAAGATATTTTCCAGGAGAGCAGTTGCCGAAACCATCTGGCCAGAGAAACGGTCTCGGGAGAGACACGTCGAGGGGCCTCGGGCTTGGAGTGTGTGTACGCACACATAGGCAGACATGCATACGTATTTAATAAGGGGGGTTCCTGGGGAGTACTTCTCTGTAATATCTAATTAAAATCCAATAAAAAAAAATCAAGGTCCGTTTACAAACCAAAAGTCTAGAGGCAGCAGCCAGAAGTCTCTTTGCTGCTCTGTTCGCGTCCTGCATGTTTTCTGTGTGTAGCACGTGGAGAGGTCAAGTCTGACCTGAGCTTTTTGGGGATCTCAGGCCACAGGCCTTGCAGGTCCCCCCCATCCCGGAAGTCTCCCCCAAACTCACAGCGTTAGCTGCCCCTCCTCAGGTCCCTTTCTCGGACTCCCTCGCGGCTGCCTCCCTGGTGCACCCTTCTCTCTCCGCACCAACCCCAGGGACGCGCAGAGCAGCCGCCGGCCTGTTGCGTCTCTGTCTTTTCAGCATCTCCACAGCATGTGGCACATGGCAGGTGCTGAGTGAGCCGTGGTCGGTGGGCACGAGAACCCGAGCCACATGGAGCTGGTGAGCGACGCCAGCGTTGTGCGGCTAGCCAGTTCCCTTTCTCCTCCGCTCCCTCCCCCTTCCCCTGAAATTAGGTCATCGTTCAGAGAAGGGTGCTCAGGCCTCGCCGGCCCCGCTGGGTGTGGACGCAGCACTGCCAGTGTTTGCATTCTCCACGCCGGGTGGCGAAGGTGAGTCACTCGGCACATCCGGGGTCGAGCCTTCCCAGTTCACCAGCCTGGCTTGGCCGCCTCCCTGCACTCGGCCCGTCTCCGGCCGAGCTCAGGGCCTCTGAAGCAGCAGCGGTGAACCCACCGGTTTGGAAACTGACGTGAATTACAAGGCACTTGATTCTCCGCTGGGCATGAAGTGTTGTCCACAATATTTCTGGGGCTGTTAAATTACTCATAGGTCGTTATGTAAGCCCTCCTCCTAGCTCTGGAGGCCTTTAGGACGTACTTAGCCCGCGTTCTGTCTGTTATTTTCCCTCGCAGTTTTGGACAGCTGATTAAAATCAAAGCTAGAAGAGTCCTTGTCAGCTCTTACTTGCTTCTTGAATAATTGAGAATAATTGCCGCCCCCCCGCTCAGTACTGCCATTAACATTTGGGAACTGTGTGCTGCGGTCTCCGTTCATCCTCAGCAAGCCCTAGTTCCTCAAGTCGCCCCCATTGATCTGTGGGGTTCCAGAACCCCTTGTGTGTGGAGGACATTGCTCCCTTCCCCGCGATGTCCTCACGGGCCATCTGCATGTCTGGAAGGCCTGTGACACGGAGTTTGAGAGGCTGGGCTTTGGCGTCTCCACAGCCTCGCGTCGGACCCAGTCTGGTGCACGCAGGCTGCGTGACCTCCGCGTGCCCCCCGGCCTCCATGGCATACAGCTGGCTCTGCTGTCGCGTGGCTTGTGGGTGATGGCATCATGGGATCTTGTGATCATCCGCCCGCCACGTCCCAAACCCTCAGCTGCCAGCTTCAAAAAATACATCTCCGAGGAGGCTCGCTAATTTGGTTTCCATTCTTGTGTCATTTGTGCTCTGACCTGACCAGGCTTGGCTCTTGTTTCTTCCCCTCTGCCTCCTCCCCTCTTCATTCTTCTCCTGGATGTGGCAGGGTATGTGTTTTCTTACTCCTCCTTTTTAAAATTATTTTAAAAATTGAGTTGTGAGGCATCTTGGCGGCTCATTTGGTTAAGCGTCAGGCTTCGGCTCAGGTCACGATCTTGCAGTTCATGGGTTCGAGCCCCGTGTCAGGCTCTGTGCTGACAGCTCAGAGCCTGGAGCCTGTTTCAGATTCTGTGTCTCCCTCTCTCTCTGGCCCTCCCCTGATCGCAATCTCTATGTCTCTCAAAAATAAATTTTAAAAAACATTAATAATAATAATAAAATAAACAGACGTAATGCTTGCCACCTCCTCCAAGAACCTGCTGCCCTGCCTCTCCCTCCATGAGCCTCCCCTTCCCTCCCCACCCCCCTCTCCAGTAATGCTTCAGTGCGTATGCTAGCTGCCGCCTTTCCTTGCTGGACTGAGTTTCCAGAGGAGTGACCGTCTCTCGTCGTCCTGCACACAGCAAGGTACTGGCGTGGCCTCGTGACTGGGGAAGGCGACGTCAGTGGGTATTTGCATGAGAGAGCAGCAGGCCCTGATGTGTTCTTTAACATGGACCCGAGTAAACCCACTCCTGGCTCCTCTCTCTCAGATGAGGTCCCGGATGCTGTGAGCGTCCATGGAGTGTTGGGCACAGTTTCCTCTGCTGCTTCGGAGAGCGGCTCTCCCCGCCGGTTACCAGCTCCATTAAGCTTCGCTGCCCCCTTGGAACTTCCTCATGGTTTAATTTCTCAGCTCATCCCCCTTTGGAGGGAAAGTGAAGTTCTTTTTTGTAATGAGTTTAGAAGCTTTTTGGAGTTAAGTGCCTGATCCTCATAAGCTCATGGAAAAGGAACGGTTTTGTATTATAAAGGAGCCCTTGGTACTGGCTTTTAGCTCTCCCTGGTGAACTGGGCAGCCTTCTTCCCAGCAGCGGGGAATAAACAAACCCTTCTTCACATCGGCACTGCCATCTTCCCGAGAGTGGTGACTATTTATTGAGTGCTAACTACATGCCAGGCGGGGCGCCAAGGACTTTGCACACTCATTTCATCCCGCCAGCATCCTGGTGGCCGCGGAGTTAGCATCCCTGCTCCCCTCCTGCCGCTGTGCCTGCCTCTCTCTCAGATCTCGAGCCCTCAAGCTCTCTCTTGCCTCTGAGGCTTTGCTTGTACAATTCTCTCTAGAATATTGTATCCTCCACCTGTCCCGTGGCCGGATCTTTCTCGTCTGTCGGGCTTCAGCTTAAACTCTATCTCCTCAGAGAACCGTTTCCCAACCATGCAGCATAAATGACCCCCCCCAGCCCCACCCACCCCCACAGTGAGCTTCCCTGATTCCCTGACCCCTTGTTTTTTCCCTTTGTAGCATCAGCTATAGTTATTCCTTTAAACATGGCAGGTAGAGGGGGAGCCGTGGAAGGATTCAAAGCAGAGGAATAACAAGATTTGATTTGTGTTTTGAAGACCTTGCTGCCTGGTGGAGGATGGCCTGATGGGGGGTAGGCAGGAGCGCCCTTGCCGGGGCATGGGCATAATGTCTGTACCTGGTGCCCAAGACAGGTTTGGGTTAGTGTTAGAGCTGCTGAGGACTGAGAGTAATCAGCAGACCTGGAGATGTGGGATCTTACCAGAGACAGGGGCCTGCGGGAAAGACAGACACGTGCACAGTGACTGTAACCTGTGCGGTGCTGGCCCTGAACTCAGGCCGAGGGCAAAGCCTCGGCTCACAGGTGGTCAGCTGGCTGTACAGAGATCACATGCCACCTGAGATAGGTGCCGAATGGTGATGACAGTAACAGTAGCAATACTGATAGGCCCCTGTCTGCAGCTTGGAGTCCACACAGTTCCCAGCAAGCGGACACCGGTCTTTATTTTGCCCTCTGATTTCCTTGCGACAGCAACTGGCCAAAGCTGATGGGGGGCTGGCCCTTAACATGGGGCTGACCCGGTCTGCCCTGCTTCTCTCACTTTCTCGTCCTTGAAGGCTTTTGGAATTTGTCTGGAGTTACAGGTAGACTCACTGGAGGGGAGGGTTTTTCACCTGAGCTTTGAAGAATGAGTGGAGAAGACAGGAAAGGATGTTCACATTAGAGGGCCAGCATCAGCAGAGGTGCAGAAGCGTGATAAATTGACCAGCTCCGGTGTGTGTTGGATTCCGTAAGCCCCAGTGCGCCGACCGCTCCCCAGGGAAGCGTAGGGGTGCAGCGTTGACTTTGGCCTCGGTTGAGATCCAGGTGAGCAAGGTGCCGCAGACCCTGGGCTTTGTGCTTTCTCAAAACCCTAGACCTGCCGCCTCCTGTTACCCCCAGGATCTCCAGCTTTGGAGAACTGAAACACAAGCATTCGGGGGAGCAGAGAATACTAGCAATGGCCAAGACCCTGAGGAGTCTAAGAGCTCGTAGCAGAAGAGCCATGAAGGTAATAAATGGAAATCTCCATTAATTCTCAGGTAAATGTTTCTCTACAGATAGACGTACCTTTAATTTTTTTTTAATTTTTTGATTTTAAAAATCTTTTTGGGGATTTATGATACAAGAAGTCTTGGGGCTACTGAGGCAAATGAGATGCTTCTTGCCCTCTGGGAGCTCACAGTCCAGTAGGGCGATTGGTAGATCACCCTCAGGTGATCAGGATTCTGTGGGAGCACAGGGAACAGTATATCATCTAGGACGCTTTCCACTGCAAATACAAACCCCAGAATCAAACTATTTTTACTCTAAAAAGAGAACTAATTGTTGTGTGTAACCAACAAGTTTAGGTCTCACTTCAGGAATGGCTGGACCCAGGAGTTCAGTGATACCGTATGATGTCATTAGCTCAGCCACTCTCTTTCTCCTTTGCTCACTGACTCTCTTGCTCCTTACCTGTCTGCCTGTCTCTTTGTCTCTCTACTTGCCCTTTTCCCTGACCTGGCTGCGTTCTCGGGCAGGCACCCCTGTCATGGCAGAAACGGTCACATACCTCTTGGCTTTCTCCATATTACTGCGGCAGCTGGGGCAGAAAGAGTAAGTCCCTTTCCCAGTAGTTCCAGTCCCATGGCTGACGCTCACTGCCTCAGCTTGAGTCCTGTGCCTGTCTTAATACCAGTGACGATGACTGTGATTGGCCAGGTCATGTGCTGAGCCCTGGGTCAAGGGGTGGATCCGTCGCATCCCAGAGCCATGGCTTCAGGCTGAGAAAGGTTGATTCTCCCAGGGAAGATTATAGTGCCGCCACAGGAGGAAAAGGGCATGGATGCTGAGGAGGAGAAACCGGGGGGACCAGCCTGGGGTGGGAGCAGGGGTGAGGGAGATGGAGAGGGAAGGAGAGACACAGAGAAACTTCAGGGTGGAGGTAATACCTGAAGTGAGCCTTGAAGGCTGAGCAAGATCCAGCTGCTGACTGAGATGGAGGAATTTCAGGCAAAGGAAACCACACTTTGGGGGGCAGACTCTATGGAGCAGCTCTACCCCCTCAGGCCCGTGATGCCTCCTGAGCATATGGCAGGTGCTCCATGTACCGGATGTATGTGACACAGTGTGCGGCGTGTGAGCGGGTCCCTCCAAAGAGCTAGACAGGGACAGTTACTTTGCATGCTCCGCTGAGGAGTTCAGATTTTTATCCTGAAAGCAAATTACCTGCTTTTAAAAGATGGTTTTGCATTTTTTTTAAAAAGCTCACTTGGAAAGCAGTATGGAGGATAAATGTCCATAGGACAGAATAGCCCAGAGAAATCCCCAGAGGGCTACAAACATACCAAGAGGAACATTATTCACTCACACCTCTATTCATTCAGGAAATCTTCATTGAAAACCTGTTATGTGCCAGGCACTGAGAAGACAGCAGGAAGTTAAATAGTTAAGGGCCTGGTTGCATCTAAGGCTCTTCTATCTCTATCTATCATCTCTCTCTCTCTCTCTATATCTATCTATCTATCACATTTAGGGCTCACTATTTGCTATGGAAAGGCAGAAATAGAGGCAATTTCTAACAATCTCTAAGTAACATAAACTGGGTAAGAGATTTGACTCCAGAACTGTCCCGAAAGTGTTACCCAGATCATGTTTTGTTTTGTTGGCATTTATTTATTGGCACTTTTTTCTTCTATAGTTTATTGTCAAGTTGGTTTTTGTATAACAGCGAGTGCTCATCCCCACAAGTGCCCTCTCCCCTCACCCCCTCCCCCATCAGTCCTCAGTTTGTTCTCAGTATTAAGAGTCTGTCATGGTTTGCCTCCCTCCCTCCTCCTCCCCCATGGTCCTCTGTTAAGTTTCTCCTGTTAGACCTATGAGTGCAAACATATGGTATCTGTCCTTCTCCACCTGACTTATTTCGCTTAGCATGACACCCTCGAGGTCCATCCACGTTGCTACAAATGGCCAGATTTCATTCTTTCTCATTGCCATGTAGGATTCCATTGTTTATTTAAACCACATCTTCTTGATCCACTCATCAGCTGATTCACATTTATGCTCTTTCCATGATTTGCCTATTGTTGAAAGTGCTGCTGTGAACATTGGGGTACATGTGCCCTATGCATCAGCACTTCTGTATTCATGGGGAGTTTTAAGTTATGAAGTGAACAGTGTGGAATTTCTTTGACCTCCAAATTTATTTAAAAATTTTTTCCCTCACTGCTGCCAACCAAAGTAAAATTACTCAGCCCCTTCTGTAAGACAAGGGTAAAGATAGAGAGGTGATGGGTTTTCAGCCAGCACTGAACTATCATTTGTCCCTGACCTTCTGCTGCGTGGTGCTGGAAGCAGCTCTGGGTGCTGGTAATGGATCTGTAGTGTGCTGTGGACAGGTGCATAAATCTTTGTGGGAAGCTAGAAAAATGAGCTAGCCAGGCAGACCTGGCATTCTGCTTAATCTTCATTTCCACCTTTTATTGCCACCCACCCCACCCCACCCCCGTTCATTCCTCCCTCCCGCGGTGGGAAATCCCCACAGAACACACAAACTGGAGTTTCGTGTAGGCATTCTTCAAACTAGAGCAACAAATAAATGGTTTTGCTGTGTGGGGCCTTCCCCCTCAGTCCTACCATTAGTGTGCAAGCAGGTCTGGAGAGCTGTAAATCAAGCCTTTCACCATGGCTTCGGGGACCATCGCAGATGCCTCTGATGCATTGATTTTGGAAATAATTGGACATAACTGTTTTCCCTTTTCCAATGGGTTAGGCTTCACTGCTGTGCTGCAGGTGACTGATGGATATGCCAATAATGCTAGTAGCTCAGCAGAGCGAAAATGTCTGCATCTTTTCCAGATTCTCAAACAATACGGTAAATTGTTGCCTCCCAGGTCCCCGAAGTCTGTATTTAGGCTGCTTTACAAGTCTCTGGTCAGGACCACGGACAGTTCCACCTCAGCTGCCATTTATCTCATGGGCTCCCACTCTTAATGCAGATCCGCATCAAAGGGTTTAAACAAATTGACATGCTCAGATCACACCCCAGACCTGGCCAACTAGAATCTCTATGGACGAAGCCCTGGAGTCTGTATTTTTAAAAAATTCTTGGATGATGCTGGCACAGCCCGTGTGTAGACCAGTGAGTGGGGAATGCTGACCAGAGGCCCAGAAGGAGGAAATGACTTGTCTGGGATGGCATGGTGAGGTGTTCAGAAGGCCAGGACTGGAACTGTGATGAGTCCACATCTTTATTATCTTCGCAGGCTCATTCACTCTCATCTTGTGCTCTTAGGCAGAGGAGCAAAGAACACTGGAGTGGATGTTTTTATGAGTCGGTGCTTGGCTTTCTAGCCCAAATCTGGCTTAAAATGAACAGTATCAAATAGGACCTCCAAGAAAGCTTTTACATTTCTCTCTCCTGTCTATTCTTTCTTTTTTTTTTTTTAATTTTTTCTTAATGTTTATTTTTGAGAGAGAGACAGAGTGTGAGCAGGGGAGGGTCAGAGAGAGAGAGGGAGACACAGAATCTGAAGCAGGCTCCAGGCTCTGAACTGTCAGCACAGAGCCCAGTGCGGGGCTCAAACCCATGAACTGTGAGATCATGACCTGAGCTGAAATTGGCCACTTAACTGACTGAGCCATCTGGGTGCCCCTGTCTATTCTTTTCAAAGATCTTGTATTTGGATGGGCAGCGACAGTTTCCCCTGAGAGCATTTTAGAAATGCAGACTCTTTGCCCCCTACCCCAGTTCTACTGAATCAGAATCTGCATGTTTCACATGCAGGTGAGTTGTGTACACCCAGCAGTTCTAGAAGCACTCTTCCATGTTATTTTTGTGTTCATACCTGACTGGACCCTTGGAACAGCACACTTGTCCGTCTCCTTCCTGTCCCGGTCTCTCCCATCCCCTTGCTGCTCAGATCATCAGGTAGTCGGACTTGGAGCCACACTTGTCCATGAGCAGAGTCACCCTGTGTTAAGTTGGTGCATCAGGAGGTGCCCGTGTCCAGTCTTAAACTCCTGGGCTGGAGCAGGAAGCTCTCGGCAGCCGGCTGGCTCAGTCTCTTGTTGCTTTCTTTTCTTTTCTTCCTCTAGGATATTCACTTCTCTTTATTCAGTTCACACAGTTGTATTTAAGATGGTGGGAAAAGACAGATGTGAGTCTTGCCCTCTTGGGAACTTCTGGTTTAGCAGAGACAGACATTAAACAAATAAACCATAAGTAACCTTCACATGGTGCCAAGTTTCTAAGCAGGAAGAGTGCAGGAAGCTGTAACACAGAAGACCTGATGTAGTGGAGGAATCGGGTAGGGACGTTTAAACTGAAATGTGGAGGCTGTGCAGTGTTGGGCTAGCCATCAACCTGGGAAGTGTGTTCTGGACACAAGGAGGCCTGCGTGCAGTGCCACGCTGGGTACGGGGCCAGACCCAAGCTCTGTCTCTGCCCGGCTCATAGGGCCTTTCATCTTGTTGGAATAGAACCGTGTTCTTGATGCAAACTCAGAGTCAGCTTGGTCTCTGGGCTCAGGACTGCCTCTAACCCAGGCAGAATGCATGCTCCACATGGATGTGCAAGGCTTGGAACAGAGGCCTCTCGCTCAAAATCAAGTCTGACTCAGCTTTTCTTTACCTCCTCTGGGCTTTGACCTCCTGTGGGACTCTGGCAGGGGTAGGGGAGCAGGGAGTGAGAGGCAATAGAGGAGGACATGGGTCCTGGGGTCAGAGTACTTGGGTTTGAATCCTGACACCATGTATGCCAGCATGTCATGTCACTATGCCTTGGTGCCCTCTTATGTAAATATAATTGACATAGAATTCTGGCAGCTCCTGCATGAGGCCGCTCTGAGGATTCAGTGAGGAAGTTCAGGAGACAGGCCAGGAACTCAGCCTGGTCTACACCGAGTGCTCAGAAGCCACTGCTGCTGGTAACTGGGCCATGCCTTGGCTCTCCTGGCCATGCGTCCCTGTTAATGCCATCCCCCTCACCTCCCCCCAGGGGCAGTGCACCATTCCAGAGAGGCCTGCTTGGGGGTCAGCCTGATCCCACCCACGAGTTTTTATTCTATGGTCTGAGAACTACACTTTTATTTTCCCTAACCTCTAATTAAAACATGAACTTCAAACATGAACTTGGGCCACAAACCATAACAGTACTCCTAATACCTGTGACTTTGTCCACAGTAGAAATCAATCTTACATATTTTTATATCACACGATAGTTGCCACAGATGACTCCAAATACCCTCCGTGCTCATCACTCCCTTGAAATTTCTGGGGTGATCAGAACTGCCACTAGATGCTGTTATCTGAGGCCTCAGCAAGAAAGTACTTGTGTTGCTTTATCACCGTTTTATAAGTGCTTTTCTTTCTAAACCCATGTATCTTGTTTCATGCATTTAAAAACACATTTCTGATTGGAGGCCAGTAGGCTCCATCAAGGCCATTCGGAGAACCCTGCTGGTGACCCTCCCGGGGAACCCCTCTCTCCCCTCCCCCCAGCATCATGTGGCTCCCAACCAAGGCACCACCGCTGTTTTTGGCTGCCTTGCTCTTTCTAGACTCTTCTCCCTATTCTTTCTTTGCCAAGTTCCTTTTTTGTGAAGCAGGTGCTAGATAAATAATTAATAGGGTGGGAAAAGTTGGAAATAACACAGCTCGTGTTTATTTTTAAGCAGCTGAGTTATAGAGCCCTGCTCCAGGTGCGTTCCGGGTGGGGAGTGTCTCTGGCTGAAAAGGAGATTCTGCGAGGTGGGTGGGCGGCCGCTGCCAGCAGGAGGGAGAGGATTTTCAAGAAAGCCTGTGCCCTAGGGAAGGTGGAGTATTGAGCAGGGGCGGGGGGTGGGGGGGGGCGGCTCCAGGGTGGGAAGTCCAGGGAAGGTTGAGGGGGGCGGTCTGTGACCTGAACAGTGAGTGGAGGATGCCAAGCAAGGATCAAATTTCATTGAGGAACTGAGCTAAAATCCTCCCACACCTGAAGTCAGGGGAGGAATTTGATTTATGTGCTTGAAAAGATCAGGCATGGATTGCAGCTTCAGGCATAGCTGGCTCCAGGGCTCACGTGATCTTGTCCGCACTTGATCTCTCTCTCCTTCCCTTTCTCCTTTGTTTTCCTCTGTGCTGGCTTCTTTCTCAGACAGGCTAGCCTTTGGCAGTTTGAGCCTTATATAACCAGATGGCAGCTCGGGGGAGAAAGCACTGCCTTTCCTGGTAGTTCCAGCAGAGTCTGGGAGTAAATTTCACTGGTCTGCCTGGGTTATGTGCCCTGTTGATTCAACAGCCATCATCTACTTTTTTGTAACTACAGATTTGCTTATTCTGAAAATACCATACAAATGGATTCATACGCTAGTTCTCTCTGACCTCATACTGTTTCGTCCATGTCAGAGTATGCATCAGAACCGCGTTTCTTTTTCCTGCCAAGCACTCTTCCCTGATACAGGTAGACCACAGGTGGTTTATCCAGGGGTCAGTTGATGGGCATTTAAGTTGTTTGCACATTTTGGCTGTTAATGAGTCATTCTGCCATGGACATTCGTGTGCACTCTTCTGCGTGGACCCACGCTTCTCTTTTCCTTTAATTTCGTTCTTTTGTTGATTTCATTCCATCTAGGAGTGAAGTGCGGTCTGGGGGTAACTCTGTGTTTAGCATTTTGAAGTACTTTGTTTTCCAAAGTAGCTGCACCATTTTCTCTTCCCATCAGCAGGGTATGAGGATTCTAAGTTCGCCACATTCTTTCTTATCAATGTTTGTTATTGCCTCTCTCTCTCTCTCTCTCTCTCTCTCTCTCTCTCTCTCTCTCTCTCTCTCTCTTTCTCTGTGTGTGTGTGTGAAGTGCTATCACATGGTGGTTTCCATTTGTGTTTCCCTAATGACAAATAATACTGATTTAACATCTTTTTGTGTGTTTATTGGCCACTTGTATATCTTTGGGGAAATATCTATTCAGATCTTTTGCCAATTTTAAAATTGGGTTGTCTTTTTATTGTTGAGTTGTAAGCATTTTTTATATATTCTGGATATAAGTTTTATCAGGTAAATTAGTAAAAATATTTTTTCTCACTCTGTGCATGGTCTTTTCACTTTCTTGATGCTGTCTTTTGCAGGACCTAAGGTTTCAGTCATATTAATGAAGTCTAATGTACATATTTTTTCTCTCATTCCTGAGACTTTCTGATGTCTGTTATGAAAGCTTTGCCTAAAACAGGGTCATTGACATTTACTCCTCTTTTCTTCTAACAGTTTTACAGCTTCCGTGGTTAGATTTAGTTCTGGGCCTCATTTGGAGGTATTTTCTGTATCAATTTTACTCATTGATATCCACATGTCACAGCACTGTTTGCTGAAATGGCTCTTCTTTCCCCCATTGCATTGTCCTGGCATCCCTGTGGAAAATCACTTGGCCATGAATGTAAGAGCTTCTTTCTGGATGTGAAGTTCTTTTCCATTGATCTAAATATCAATTCTTATACCAGTACCATTCTGTCTTAATGACTGTCGCTTTTGTAGTAGGTTTTGGAATTGAAAAGTACGTCCTCCACCTCTGTTCTGTTTTCAAGGTTATCTTGGCTACTCTGGGTCCTTTAAATTTCCATATGAATTTTAGAATAAGCTTATAAATCTGTTTTTAAAAAAAAACAGCAACTGGGATTTTGGTAAGACATTACATTGAATCTGTGATCGATTTAAGGGATATTGTTATTTTTATAACAATGTAGGATGTTTTTCCATTTCTTTCAGGTCATCTTTAAGTCTTTCAACAATGTTGTGTAGGTTTTAGGGTATGGGTTTTGTGCTTCCTTTGTTCATATGCCCAATCTTGAGCCAGTCTCTGTGGCCAGGGGGATGGAACATTCTAATAGGTGGACCTGACTCATGTTGTGTCTGCTTCTGCAGCTGGGGGTGGGGGGCAGCTTCTCCCTCACCATGTGGACTTAAAATGGGGAGCAGGAGATCTTTGAAAGGATCATTACAGTGCTCTTAACAGTGGTGTGGAGGGGATTGTTGCTGGGCAGGCAGAAAATGAGAAAGAAGAAAATTGTCGGTCATAATATCTTAAAATTGAGGCTTCAGTAAAGGCCTCTAAAGGGATGTAGAGGCACTGGACCCAGGGTTTAAAAGGCTGTTGTCCACTTGGCTTACTCCATAAAAGAAGAGATGAAGAGAAATCCCTGAGGGCTGTAGCATCTTAAGATACAGAAGTGAGATTTTGGAGTCTTCTGTTTACCAAAGGCAGCACATTAGGGATCTATGCTAGGATGGGTTTGGGAACATCCGCTCTGGTCCGTGGATGGAGGTAATGAAGGCTCAGCTGGGGGGGGGGGGAGGCAGAATCCCCTGCCTAGGCTGACTGCCCCCTCCCCCACCAAGCAACCCACTGCATTCACCAAAACCACATTCCACCTTCCTCTCCTGAAAGCTTCTCCTTAACAGAACACACGTCTGTTCCGTCCAATCTTCAGTTTTGCATTCTTTTGTCTGACAGAGCTCTGAAATAGCAAACTCCATGTCTCATGTGCTCGTCAGCTAGTGGAGATGATGATTGTGCTAAACCCGCAGGTCATTTTGAGAATGAAATGACCTGGCACCGTGATACCAGCAATGGGAACAGTAACAGACCGAGCGCTCACTCTGTGTGGGCACCCCAGCTACTGCTGCCATCCCTCTTGCAGAGACTATAAAACCAAGCACCTTTTCCAAGGCCCCAGCCCCACTGAGTGGTAGAGCCGGGATTCAAACACGGGTGCTCTAACCACTCCCAGCTCAGTTTCTTTACCGGCGAATCACAGCATTGAGCACGGCATCTGGCACAGGGCAAGGCCTCCGTGAACATCAGCTGCCATTTGCAGTCAGAAAAGAAGAATCTTTACGGTGTGGGGCTGGTGGTGGTTGGCCCCATGGTCCCAGGTGTGGACGATGCAGAATGGAGCCCTCTGCCTCCTCCGTTTCTCAGCACAAATGCGCTGGGGAGGGCCAGCTGCCACAACCACTTTATTTTGTTTTTTGGGGTTTTTTTTTGTTTTGTGTGTGTATATAAACTGGTGAGGAGAGATGTGTCTCTCATCTTTTTTTAATTTTTTAAAAATAGTTTATTGTCAAATTGGTTTCCATACAATACCCAGTCCTCTTCCCCACAAGTGCCCTCCTCCATCACCATCCCCTCTTTTTCCCCTCCCCCTCCCCTTCAACCCTCAGTTCGTTTTCATTATTCAGTAGTCTCTCAAGTTTTGCATCCCTCTCTCTCCCCAACTCTCTTTCCCTCTTCCCCTCCCCCTGGTCCTCCATTAGGTTTCTCCTGTTCTCCTGTGAGACCTGTGAGTGCAAACATTTGGTATCTGTCCTTCTCCACCTGACTTATTTTGCTTAGCATGACAACCTCGAGGTCCATCCACTTTCCTACAAATGGCCAGATTTCATTCTTTCTCATTGCCATGTAGTACTCCATCGTGAATATATACCACTTCTTCTTGATCCATTCATCAGGTGATGGACATTTAGGCTCTTTCCATGATTTGGCTATTGTTGACAGTGCCGCTATGAACATTGGGGTACATGTGCTCCTGTGCATCAGCACTTCTGTATCCCTTGGGTAAATCCCAGCAGTGCTATTGCTGGGTCATAAGGGAGTTCTACTGATAGTTTTTTGAGGAACCTCCACACTGTTTCCCAGAGCAGCTGCACCAGTTTACATTCCCACCAACAGTGCAGGAGGGTGCCCATCTCTCCACATCTTTGCCAGCATCTATAGTCTCTTGATTTGTCCATTTTAGCCACTCTGACTGGCGTGAGGTGGTATCTCAGTGTAGTTTTGATTTGTGTTTCCCTGATGATGAGTGATGTTGAGCATCGTTTCATGTGCGTGTAGGCCATCTTGATGTCCTCTTTGGAGAAGTGTCTGTTTATGTCTTCTGCCCATTTCTTCACTGTGTTATTTGTTTTTTGGGTGTGGAGTTTGGTGAGTTCCTTGTAGATTTTGGATACTAGCCCTTTATCTGATATGCCATTTGCCACTATCTTTTCCCATTCTGTCGGTTGCCTATTAGTTTTCTTGATTGTTTCCTTTGCAGTGCAGAAGTTTTTATCTTGATGAGGTCCCAGGAGTTCAGTTTTGCTTTCATTTCCCTTGCCTTTGGGGATGTGTTGAGTAGGAAATTGCTGCGGTGGAGGTCTAGGAGGTTTTTTCCTACTTTCTCCTCGAGGGTTTTGATGGTTTCCTGTCTCACATTCAGGTCCTTCAGCCATTTTTTAGTTAATTTTTGTGTATGGTGTAAGAAAGTGGTCTAGTTTCATTCTTCTGCATGTTGCTGTCCAGTTCTCCCAGCACCACCTGCTAAAGAGGCAGACTTTCTTCCATCGGATACTCTTTCCTGCTTTATCAAAAATTAATTGTTCGTACATTTGTGGGCCCAGTTCTGGGTTCTCCATTCTATTCCATTGGTCTTTGTGTCTGTTTTTGTGCCAATACCATACTGTCTTATGATGACAGCTTTGTGGTAGAGGCTAAAGTCTGGGATTGTGATGCCTCCCATTTTGGTTTTCTTCTTCAATATTACTTTGGCTATTTGGGGTCTTTTGTGGTTCCATACGAATTTTAGGATAGTTTGTTCTAGCTTTGAGAAGAATGTTGGTGCAATTTTGATGGGAATTGCATTGAATGTGTAGATTGCTTTGGGTAGTAATGACATTTTCACAATGTTTATTCTTCTGATCCATGAACAGGGAATGTTTTTCTATTTCTTGGTGTCTTCTTCAATCTTGTTCATAAGTTTTCTATAGTTTTCATCATATAGGTCTTTTACATCCTTGGTTAGGTTTACTCCTAGGTATGTTATGGTTTTTTGTGCAGTCGTTAATGGGATCAGTTTCTTGATTTCTCTTTCCGCTGCTTCATTATTGGTGTATAGGAATGCAACTGATTTTTGTACATTGATTTTGTACCCTGCAACTTTACTGAATTCATTGATCAGTTCTAGAAGGCTTCTGGTGGAGTCTGCCTGGTTTTCCATGTAGAGTATCATGTCATCTGCAAAAAATGAAAGTTTGACTTCTTCTTTCCCAATTCTGATGCCTTTTATTTCCTTTTGTTGTCTGATTGCTGATGCTAGGACTTCCAGCACTATGTTAAACAACAGTGGTGAGAGTGGGCACCCCTGCCGTGTTCCTGATCTCAGGGGGAAAGCTCTCAGTTTTTCCCCATTGAGCATGATATTAGCTGTGGCCTTTTCATAAACTGCTTTTATAATGTTTAGGCAAGTTCCTTCTATTCCGACTTTCTCAAGGGTTTTTGTTAAGAAAGGGTGCTGCATTTTGTCAAATGCTTTTTCTGCATCTATCGACAGGATCATATGGTTTTTATCCTTTCTCTTTTTAATGTGATCTATCACATTGAGGGATTTGCAAATATTGAACCATCCCTGTAACCCAGGAATGAATCCCACTTGATCATGATGGATAATTCTTTTTATATGCTGTTGAATTCGATTTGCTAGTATCTTGTTGAGTATTTTTGCATGTGTATTCATTAAGGATATTGGTCTGTAGTTCTCTTTTTTTGCTGGGTCTCTGTTTGGTTTGGGTATCAAGGTGATGCTGGCTACATAGAATGTGTTTGGAAGTTTTCCTTCTATTTCTATTTTTTTGAATAGTTTGAGAAGAATGGGTATGAGCTCTGCTTTAAATGTCTGGTAGAATTCCCCTGGGAAGCCATCTGGCCCTGGGCTCTTATTCGTTGGGAGATTTTTCATAATGGATTCGATTTCTTCACTGGTTATCAGTCTATTCATGCTTTCTACCTCTTCCCGTTTGAAATTTGGCAATGCATGTGCATTTTGGAATTTGTCCATTTCTTCTAGGTTGTCCAGTTTGTTGCATATAATTTTTCATAGTAATTTCTGATGATTGCTTGTATTTCTAAGGGATTGGTTGTAATAGATCCTTTTTCATTCATGATTTTGTCTATCTGGGTGCTCTCTCTTTTCTTTCTGAGGAGCCTGGCTAGAGGTTCATCAATTTTGTTTATTTTTTCAAAGAACCAACCCTTGGTTTCATTGATCTGCTCGACTGTTTTTTATTTTTTTTTTTGATTCTATATTATTTATTTCTGCCCTGATCTTTATTATTTCTCTTCTTCTGCTGGGTTTGGGGTGCTCTTGCTGCTTCCCTTCTAGTTCCAGTCAGTGCTCTGTTAGATTTTGAACTTGTGCTTTTTCTAGTTTGTTGAAGTTGGCCTGGATTGGAATATTCTTTCCTCTTAGGACTGCCTTTGCTGCATCCCAGAGATTTTGGATTGTTGTATTTTCATTTTCATTTGTTTCCATATTGTTTAAATTTCTTCTCTAATGGCCTGATTGGCCCAATCATTCTTTAGTAGGGTTGTTTTTAACCTCCACATTTTTGGAGGTTTTCCAGATGTTTTCCTGTGGTTAATTTAAATTTTCATAGCATTGTGGTCTGAAAATGTGCATGGTATGATCTCTATTCATTTATACTTATGGAGGGCTGCTTTATGCCCCAGCATGTGATCTATCTTGGAGAATGTGCCATGTGCACTCGAGAAGAAGGTGAATTTCCTAACTTCAGGATGCAGAGTTCTAAATATATCTATCAATTCCATCTGTTCCAATGTGTCGTTCAGGTCCATTGCTTCTTTAGTGATTTTCTGTCTGGTTGATCTATCCATTGCTGTCAGTGGAGTACCAAAGTCCCCTGCAATTAGCACATTCTATCAATAAGATTGTTTCTGTCTGTGATTAATTGTTTTATGTATTTGGGCGCTCCTGAATTTGGCACATAGATATATTTATAATAGTTAGCTCTTCCTGATGTAGAGACCATGTCATTATTATATAATGTCCTTTTTCATCTCTTGTTACTGCCTTTACTTTAAAGTCCAGTTTGTCTGATATAAGTATGGCTACTCTGCCTTTCTTTTTGCTTCTAGTCGCATGATAGGTATTTTTCCATCCCTTTATTTTCAACCTGAAGGTATCTTCTGGTCAAAAATGAGCCTCTTGTAGACAGCAAATAGATGGGTTTTGCTTTTTTATCCATTCTGCTACCCTGTGTCGTTTGGTTGGAGCATTCAGTCCATTTGCATTCAGTGTTATTATTGAAAAATGTGGGTTTAGAGTCATTGTGTTCTTCGTAGAATTCATGTTTATAGTGGTGTCTCTGGCAGCTTGTATTCTTGGCAACATTTCCCTCATAGAGTCCCTCTTAGGATTTCCTGTAGGGCTGGTTTGTTGGTCATGAATTCTCTCAATTTTTGTTTATTTGGAATACCTTTATCTCTCCTTCTCTTTTGAATGATAGGCTTGCTGGATAAAGGATTCTTGGCTGCATGTTTTTTCTGCTCATCACATTGAAGATTTCCTGCCATTCCTTCCTGGCCTGCCAGGTTTCATTAGACAGGTCTGTAACCACTCTGATAGGTTTCCCTTTGTATGTGGGGGCCCTATTATCCCTAGCTGCTTTCAGAATTCTCTCTTTATCTTTATATTTTGCCAGTTTCACTATGATATGTCATGCCGAAGGTTGATTCAAATTATGTCTTAAGGAGGTTTTTTGTGCCTCTTGAATTTGAATGTCTATTTCTTTTCCCAGATTTGGGAAATTCTCAGTTATAATTTGGTCTAGTATCCCTTCAGGACCTTTCTCTCTGTCTTCCTCTTCAGGAATTCCTATGATATGGATGTTGTTCTGTTTGATTGTATCACTCAGGTCTTGAATTCTCCTTTCCTGCTGCTGGATCAATTTCTCTCTCTTTTTTTCAGCTTCCTTTTTTGCTATAACTGTATCTTCTAATTCACCTATTCTTCTCTCTGCCTCTTCAATCCTTGATGTGGCTGCCTCCAGTTTGTTATTCACCTCATTTATAGCCTTTTTTTTTTTTAACTCATCACACCTATTTTCAAAGTTCCTAGTCATTGTCTCAGTTGCTTCTTTGATGCTTTTTTCAACCCCAGTGATTAATTTTATGACAAATTTTTAAAATTCTTGGTCAGGTATGTTGTCTAGATCTCCCTTGAGCAGTTCTGTGGCTGTGACTTCTTCCTGTAGGTTTTTCAGGGGAGAGTTCCTTCGTTTTGTCATTTTTGCTAGTTTTCTGTCTCTTGTCAGCTTTAAAAAGCTCATTGTGCACTGTGCATCTGTTAATATTTCTCTGTTAAAGGGGGCTTATTGACTGTCCAGGGCCTGTCGTTTCAGGAAATATTCTTTTAATGGTGTCTCTCAGTTTCTCTTGTTGTGCCTTTGAATATTTTATTTCCCTACTCAGTGATATTTGGGACTCACCGTCATGCACACTTTGCCTTGTTTTTCTGGGGCAGCACTAAGAAGGAAAACAGACAGACAAACACAGAGGGAACAGAAGCACACAAACGCACAGACAAATCAAGCAAACAAACAAATTAAAATGGGGAAAGAAAAGAAAGAAATGGAGAGGAAAGAGACGAAAAGAAGAGAAGAAAAAAAAATAAAGGGGGTCATAGACAACAAAGGACAATGGACAGTCTAAAAGTGTATGACCAGTTGAGGGGAGAGATAAGGATGAAATACGGGAGAATTTATCTGGATTGCAAGAAAGAAAAAAAAAAAGAGAGGAGAAAGGAAAATGAGTAAAAAATTTAAAAAATAATTTTAAGTAAAAAAGGTAATAATAATAAAAAATAAGTAAAAAAATAAAAAGAAGAAGAAAAAAAGCAGCAGCTCATCCTTGCAGATAGGTGTAGTTTGGTGTAGTAGGTCTCGGGGGTTGTTCTCAGAGGCTCCACCTTGGTGGCTGCAGAGAGTAGGATGGTGGCACCCCAAGCTCCACTGGAACTAAGCACTGCAGGCCACTCTAATGAGTCCGATCTCCTTGTGCTGCAGCTGAGCCAAGTTGTATTTCCAGGTCCGCCTCGGTTCAAAGTCCTAGTCCATGCACTTTTATGCTACCACAGATGAGATGTACTTGCTTTCGTGGCTGGCTTCTTAGCCAGGATCTAGTAGGGGGAGGGAGCAGTTTTTCTAGGTGCGGTCAGGGATTTATGCTGCTGCTGCCGGAGGCGAGGTGCATTCCCTCACAGACCTCGGCTGACTCCCAGCTCCCAGTAGGATAGCGATTGCATAGGGGGAGGGAGCAGTTTCTCTTGGTGCTGGCTGGGATTTGTGCTGCTGCTGCCTGAGGCGCAGGGTGCTGCCGGAAATGAACTGCATGCTCCTGTGGTAGAAACGCGCATCCCGACCTCCACTGCCGCCAACTCCCTGCCGGGATCACGTAGGGGTGGGGGCTATTCTTTCCCTGCTGGCACCCGGGATTCTGGATTCGCATGGCGAATGCTGGAGGCGAGATGTGCTGTGGAAATGAGGTGTGTACTCCCACTCCCGCAGCCGAGGCTGAAGTGCACGCCACTGGGTTCACCGCCGCTATGGCCACCGACTCCCTGCCGGGATGGCGCAGGGCTGGAAGGTGTTTTTTCCCCTGTGCCACCCGGGTTCGGGATTTGGGCTACCCAACAGTTATATATGGAGTGAGAGTTTTTCTCTCTGAGCGCGGTTAAATGTTCTTTATCTCTTCCCTAGAGACAGTACTATGAGCATGTCAAGTTTTTCTTTCTCTTCCCTTTGTCTCTTAGGGGCTCCGTGCGCTTGCCCTGTGTTGGGCTGGGGCTCCCACCTCCCCTGCCCATCTCAGGCTGGCCCATTTTCCAATCTCCCCAGTTCACACTCACTCACTCAGGCATCTTTGATGTTGTCGTCTTTCTGGAGTCTGTATTTTCTCCTTCCATTCTTGCAGATGAGAGTAATGTCCTTCTCAGTTCAATAGATGGGGCAGACGGAGTCTACAGAGCTCCCTTCCTCTCCGCCATCTTGGCCTCTCCTGCCACAACCACTTTAAACCCCAAACTTTGCATTTGCTCCTCGTTGACACAGTAGTCTGACGTTTGTGCTCAGCAAGTAGTTTATACACAGACCACACGTAGACTCGGAATATCACTGGGCCCAGCTTTGAGGTTTGTCTGTTTTCATTAAAAAAATTTGAATTTTTTGAAGTGCATTTGCATCACCTACTCCCTTGCTGACTGGAAATAAAAACTCTTTCGATAGAGTGGCCCCTCGGACATCCACTGACTCAGCAACTGAGGTGTGTTCCGTGTGATCTTGCGGAAGGAATTCCAGGCTTGCGGACTGGGAGGAATAACCACGCGGGGCTTTCAGTTCCTCTTCTGTAAGCCCGGGGATGGCTATCACAGTTTTATTTTAACTCACTTAGTTTTGGCGTTGGCACCCCCACGGGACCAGCTAGCATGGTTAGTTACATGGATTGGGAAGTCCCAGGGGCCCGGGCGTGACCGGGTTCCCGTTGTTCAAAGGATGTTTGACCTTAGATGAGTTTTTCACCTCCATGCCTCAGTTTCCTCATCCAAAAAATGGGTTTGATAATAGTGCCCACCACCCAAGGTAGGGTTAAACAAGTGGGAAAACACCAAGTTAGCTCTTGATAAATGGCTGCAATTTTTGCCACCACCATCACCATCTCCAGTACTTGAAACAGGTGAAGGAGGGCTGCCTTGTTGAATTAGACCCTCCCCGTATCTCCCAGATGAAGCCCCCACCCAAGACTCTGCTAGGGAACTCTGCAGGAATCTCCTCGGAATTTTTTTTTTTTTTAAGTAATCTCTACACCAACACAGGGCTCGAGCTCACAACCTTGAGATCAAGAGTTGCACACTCCACCGACTGAGCCAGCCAGGCACCCCTGCAGGGACTTCCTTAGAAAACTCCTGGTCATCATGAGGTCAGAAGTCCGTTTGGTTCCAAGGGACAGGCTCGAGGGGCCTGCCTTCAGTCTTGGCTGTCAGGCAGGTCTGTGCTTTGGTGGCCCCCTGTGCAGTGGGGTTGACCCTGGCTGTTGTGGCATTAGTAGATCCTTTGAGGTTGGAGGGGAGCATGTTTTGGAGGAGGTTTGAGGGAAGCAGGATGAAGGGGCAGCAAGTCCCCCAGGTCTCTGCAGCATGCCCTGCAGAGAGACGGGAGAGACGCACCATCCCTGAACTAGGACCCCGCCAGCCAGAATGTAACCCTCTGCTTGCCGCCCATTGGCCAGAGCGAGCCTCCTGGCTGCAGGCTCCCCGCACAGCGCATGGAGCAGAAGGCCGTGAGCACTGGCTTCCTGCACCCTGGTGTCCCAGCTCCCGGCACGCGCGTGGTGCATCACACTGGTGGAATCGATGCATGATGACAGCTGCTGCTCTCTTACATGCAAAGGAGCGAAGACCTCGAGCTGGGGCTTGACGAGCTAGACTGACTCCTTGTTTGACTCTGAGTTTGTTCTTACTTCTTACAGCGAACTCCAGGGCCCTCGTCCAGGGTAAATAAAGCTCCCAAGTAAAACTTGAAAATAATCCCTCTATCCCTCCTGCTTTACCTTTTCCATTTGGTTTTTTGATGTTGTGATAGAGTAAGGAATATATGTGTAGTCATTGTCCCTGGTCCCTGGCACAGAGCCCCTAAAACCCTTGGGATTTCCTCATGGGGTGAGGGGAGCATCTTGTGATACACTGTTGGCCTCAGTCTTGGGTCCTGAGCCAAGAGCTTCTAAGACCGCGGGGATCTCCTGAAGCTGCTGACAGGAGTGGTGGCCCTAGAAGGCTTCGGGATGGGGCTGGCCTCCAGAAGGGCCAAGACCTGATTAGAGGATCCCCTGACCTCCGAGGAGGGAGAAGGGCTGGAGATTAAGTCAGCCCCCAGCAGCCAGTGATTTAATCAGTCATGCCCCCGCAGTGGAATCTCCCTACAAATCCTCAGCTCCGAGGTTCAGAGACCTTCACAGAGGTGAGCACCTCAAGGTTCTAGGTGGCCGTGCACCCAGGCGGGGCACGGACGCTCCACACCTCTCCCCGCGCCCCTGTCAGTACCTTGCCTTATGCGTCTCGTCCATTTGGCTGCTGTTGAGCTGAATGCTTTGTAATAAACAAGTGATATCCAGTAGACTGTTTTCCTGAGTTCTGTGAGTCATTTTAGCTCATTATTGACCCCGAGGAATGGATCCTGGGAACCCTTGACGTATAGTCAGTTGGTCAGAAGTATGGGAGCCTGGGACTTCGGATTGGCGTCCGAAGTGAAGGCAGACTCAGCAGCAGAGCCCTTAACTGGTGTGTCTGATGCAGACTTCAGGCAGGGAATAGTCAGTGTTAGAAGGGGGTTGAATCATTAGATAACCAGTTAGTGTCTGGAAAGCTGGAGAATTGGTTGTTGGTGGTGGGGGGGACAAAGAAAACAAAACCCTCCATGTTTGGTATCAGAAGCGTTCTAGAAAAACACAGTAGAAACAAGGGGACAGTGTGGGACAGCAGAGTGGTTGGACCTGGGCGTTGGAAGGACCATTCTAGCGTGAGCATGGACAAGTTAATTCCTCTCTGTCTCCATGGCCTAAAATGCAGACTCCCCCCACCCCGAACCACAGAAGTGCGTTTTGAGGGCTAATGAAATACCGTGTTCTGAACACCTGGTCTCAGGTGGGTGTGCTTGCTGGTAAGTCCACAGCAGTCACGGTCCAGAGCCCTGTTACAGCCCCAGCCCCGCTGCGGTGGGCGAGCCGGGCCCCACCCCTTCCCAGGGTGTCTGGAGCCCTTATGAAGAAAGGCGCTCAGCCTGCAGCAGCCCGGAACCGGCCCCTCAGAAGCCTCACTCTGTGGGCGCCGGTGCAGTGGGGGGCACAGAACCAGTCTTGCAGAGATCTGCTTCTGATGACCTATCGATTTTCTGCTGCTGTTTCTGGATGGGACGCAGATATATCTTCTTTGGTCGGCACCATGATCTCCCAGTTGGAGAATTGAGAGATTTTGCCTCCATGATGCCACTGGCAGCCCATCCAGCCGTCTCGGCCTGTGGCACGGACAGTTAAGAATTGATAGTCATCACAGAGGCTACAATTAAGGCAGAGATGGTTCCTCATAATGCCGCCGCCGCTGCTGTTCAAACCCCTGAGAATCTCTAAACCAGACCCCGTGCGATCACACTTGGAGCCACCAGACTGTGAAATGGTCGTGGCGCCATGAGGGGACAGGCCTGTCAGTCACGAGGGAACAGCTGTGTGCGTGGCGTCCCCTCTGCCCATGGGTTGCATGGCAGACTGGGGACAGGAGGAGAGCGGGGCCCTGTGAGGACATAGGGTACAGGACAGCACTCCAAACTGCCAGATGGACTATTAGGGTCCGGTCTCCGCGTCTGCAGTCACTGGACTCGGAGCTTCTTCAGGGCAGAGCATGTGTACCCAAGTCCTGCTTGGGCCTCTGGGTCTGATGGAGGAAGGGCCTGGCCGTAAACAGGTGCAGGCAGGAAGATCCTGCCGCTCTCCTTGCCGCGTTTCCTCCTTGGACCCCAGGCACGAGAAAAAGCGAGTGAGTGCTGTCCTTCAGCTCCCGTAACCTGACCCCAGCGGTCGCCTGGTGGCCTCCAGCTCTGTGTTTCTCCTCTCTCAGCCTGTCTGCCTCCCGTTCTCCCTGCCTGCTGCCGGCAGCTGCTCCAGTGGGTTTGGCTGTGGCTGCAGACATGCCGATTTCCTTCTAGACTGTTGTAGTTGCTGTATTTTTTATTCACCTCGACAGGTGTGTGCGCTAGTCTGTTTCTTTACTTGGCGTACTCAGCAGCCTGTTTCCGCTCCATCCACGGGGCTGCATCTACCCACACTTGGCTCCTGTAAGCTCTGGTTGTATTTTCAGGTGAGCGTCTGCCACACCTCACTCACCCAGTCTCCCAGAGATGCGGGCCAGCCAGTGGCTCCTGACTCCAGAACCAGGCAGCGATGAAATCTTGCTGTGTGGGACCCCTGTGGTCCTGCACGAGATTCCTCTGGGATAGATGCTCAGGATAGAGTCGGTTTGCTGTATTGTCTGCTGTATTTAATTTGACCCAGTACCACCAGGTTGCTGACTAGTGGTCGTTTTAGAGGCAGAGGGAACTTGAGTTGTGCTATATTCTATAAAAGGAAGTTCATTGTGAGTTGAGTGTCCGCTGGCTACTGAGGGCACCCCAGGGTCTGCTTTACACGCATGACTGTGCTTGGTCACACAGTCTCTGGTCTGGCATTCCCCGTATCTGCACGTGCCGCTGGGGTCCAGAGACGGCTAGTGACGTGGCCACGCTCCCTCGGCTGAGCAGTGGTGGGAGCTGAGCCCGGCTCTGAGTGACTCTGGTGGACACATTATGCTGCTTTCTTGAAGGAGGCCCTGGTCCCAGGGCTGGCGGCCTTGAATCCAAGCGGAGTGTGCTCAGTTCAGGAGCGGGCGATGAGGTCATCCGTCCCACGCTGGTGGCTTCGTGTGGCCTGCGCTTTTGCGTTTTGTTTGCTTTGCCTGCTCTTTAATTCATTTTATAATTCTCTAACGTTTTAAAATCTGAGGTTTCACATAAAAATCTAGGCGATCCGGCAAGAGTGGGCCTACTTTTGTGCAAGACGAGTTTCTGGGATTACAGGAGTGGCGTCCCTTCCCAGCCAGCCCTGTCCCCCAACCCCCGCCCTTCCCGTGGCTTGTTGTCACCCACAGTCCTGCCAGAGTTTGTCATGTTGAAAGAGATGTGGACATGTGCCCTTCTTTCCTCCCTGCGTTCTTCCCGTTAAATGCATGAACCAGCCTCCCCCGTCCACGGCTGCTGGGCCCGCACCGTCCCTCGTCCACAAAGTCAGTAACAGAGAAAAATGGGGTTTCGCGGCAGCGGAGCCTGCTGCTGGCCTGCGAGGAGATTGCGTGACGGGTCCTGGCCCAGCCTGTGCCCCCACCATCACTCCTGTGTGTCACCGGGCGGGTGGGGGTGGGGAGACAGGCCGCCGTCCCCAACCGTCTCAAGCAAAAGAGGCGGCAGTGAAGTCTGTGCGTGTAATCGTCCCCCCGTGGACGGGGGTTCTGTTGATGAGAATTCATCCTCCACAGCCTGTCCACACTGTGCGCGGCGGGGGTGGGGACAGCGTGTGGAATGACCGTGTCGGGTTCGCTCTGTGCGAGCCCTACGGCTGGTTCCTTCTGAGTTTCTGTCTGGAGCAGAGCTGCAGGTCCTGTGGCTGTGAGTGCACTGACGCCGCCAGCAGGACGGCGTGTGGCCGTGAGTCCCAGCTCTGCTCCCCGCCAGCCCGTCACCGTAGAGAAGGCACTTAATCTCTTACAGCCTTTGTTTCCTCATCTGCCAAATGGGGGCATGAGCATCCGGTTCCTAAAGCCCTCGCAGGGGCGTGGTGAGATGACGCAAGGTGACACTTCACCCGGAGGTTGGCATGTAGTAAGCTCACAGCACACGGTGTCATAATGGCTGCCGCTCCTGTTGTGTGAGGAGCCGCTGGGAGCAGGGTGTAGACGTAGCTCGGGCCTGTCTGTTTTCTGTTGCTTTTCTGAAAGAGAGAATTGCTTCGCTTCCTGAATGTGCAGTCAGGGTCTGGCGTGGGTACCCCTTCGCTGCAGGCGGGGTCGGGGTTTACTTTCTGCTCTGACGTTCAGCGTAATCCACCGATGGATCGTGTGTGAGTGCGGATCGCCAGCCGCCGCCCTGTACCTGCTCTCTGCCAGCCCTGGGGGCTCGTCTGCCCCCTGGTTACAGTCAGGTCTCATCAGCAGTGGGGCTCACCCCAGCCCCCTCAGCAGGAGGAGGGGCTCTGGGGCCAAGGGGGAGGAGCGAGCTTGCATTTGGTGTGGGTGTCGAGCCTGTGGCCTTTGCCATGAACGAAGCGTGGATCAGATCCGGGTCCGAGAGGCCCTCTTGAGTCTGCCCTGTTCTTTCCACCGCCGGCGATATTTCACCCCAAGACCATCAGAACCCAGCCTTGGGCTGCCGACAGAGTCTTAAATCTGCCTGTGTGTCATGTGGAAAGTCCTGATTCAGATATGAGGGGGACAGTCAGGCTGTCCGCTGCCCTTGGCCTTTCCATGGAGGTGTGAGCAGGCACTGTTGATGGGGTCAGAGGACCTGGTTCGCAGTGTAATTCACTGGATCCCGGAGCTTGGACATGCCCCTCCCCCCCCCCCAGCCCCCACACCTGATTCCTCATTAGTGAGATGGGCTCATGGTAGGACCTACCTCAGAAACTCATTTCGAGGAAACCCGGCTTGATAGTTAGGTGCAAAGGACTTGAACCACAGGGTCACGCAGTGAGTCCTCCAGTGTTAGATATTATTACTCTTGCTGTTGCTCTGTGAGCGATGGTGGGCGGGTGTTTTTAGGTCTTGGGAGTCCCTGTCACTCGTCAGACTGGCAGACCTCATGGTTTCCTTTGCCTTCCCCGCACCCGAGCTCTGCATCAAATCGGGGGAGGCGGATGAGGGCAGCTTCCCGACTGAGCGCGAACACCAGGGCACAGTTTGGGTCTGAAAATCCAGATTCTCAGGGCGGCCTTTTGTGTTTCCTACGGCTTTGGGAAGGGACATCTCCTCGTGCGTCGTCCGTCACCGCCCGCCCAGGGGCTGCGAGCTCCCGGCCCTAACTGTGCCCAGCTCCCCGCCTTTGAGACCCGGCGCTCTTTCTCCGTCCAGATCCCGGTACCGCTCCTTCCCAGTCGTCGCCTTCAGCTGCCACGAGTAACATCTCTAGCCTCCGCGTCCGCATCAGGGGCGGTGATGAGGACGATCACCGGCCGTGAGGACCGAGCGGGGCCTGGCACCCCCTCCCCCCATGAGCTCCATGGCATCCGCCACCCCGATGACCTTGGCCTCTCTGTTGCTCTCTGTCCGCCTTCCATGGGCAGCGGGCAGGCTGACGGGTCTGTGCTTCCGCCTCTCCCGGGGAGGCCCCTGCTACGGAGTACGGAGGGGGGCATATTGGAAGAGCCACAGTAATGCAGGATTCCTCAGGTCTGGGCCTGAGTGATTTTCTGGGCCAATTGGCATTTTCCCTTAGCACCTGGGCCAAGTCACCTCCCCTTGTGGTCGGGTTTATGTTGTCTGCCCTGCTGTGGAGACCTTACCTGGGGAAGTCAGTGCGTCCTGACTAAACCAAGGGCTCTGTCACTCTGTCATGTCTGCACGGGAAAGGAGCTGCGGGGCCCTGGACCCATCCACTCCCTTCACAAGTAAGGAAACTGAGGCCCAGAAGGAACCTGGCATTCCCAGGGGTGTGCACAACGGGGGGCAGCATGAGACCAAGGACCCAGGTGCCCAGCATGTGACCTCTCACCTGCCCCAAAGCACAGGGAGCCTTGGACGGCTGCGTGAGAAATGGAGCCGAGATAGGTTTTCACCCCAGGATTGCGGTGACAAAACTGGTCTCTCTGGTGTCCCCAATAATTAGAGAGGTCTTGACACTGGTGTTCCTTGCTGGTGAGCTCGGAGGGCCTGCCATGCGCTCCCCTCTAGAGCTCACGCCAGCTCTGTGCCACAGGAGGACAGTGGGGGTGGGGAGGGGGACAGGCACAGGCAGGAGCAGCCCTGCCGGTTAGCAGGGACTCTGGCGGCACCGCTTCAGGAACCAAAAGCCCAGCTCAGTGGTTGTGGTGTGGGCTCTGTGCCAAGCCGTGATGTAGGCCTGGGCTCCACTTCCAGACCGCTCCCTCACCAGCTCTCTGAGCTCTGGCAAACTCCTTAGTTTCTCTGGCCCTAACTGTGAAGCCGGAGAGGAGTGAAGGGGCCCTAGAGGGAACAGCAGCTGCCCCTAAAATGTTCAGCAGTCTGTTTGGTCAGTACACACATATTGAGCACCTGCTGGATGCTGTCACCAGGCACCAGGACATTATTGTCATCACTGCACAAAAATAAAGGGGTCGAGAAGGTGATGGATTGGATCAGAGGGCCTCTTGCGTGAGCCTAAGGGACTTCAGGCGGAGAGGGGGAGACAGTGGTGGGAGTCATACAGGTGTCTGGATGGAGGGCACCCGGACGGAAGCAGCAAGTGCAAAGGCTCAGAGAAAGAGCAGGCTTGGCGTGTTCTAGGAAGTTCCCCCGGTAATGAGGAGAGTGGGTGGACATGGGACCCAGGAAGATGGGAAGGGCCGGGGCATGGTGGCCTTTCTGCCGCAGTGAGGACATGGGGGTATTCTAGACGGAGGTCGTTGGATGGAGCAGAAGTGCTCTGGCCCCTGGTGAGCAGCTCCAGGGGCGCTGGCCATGACCACTCAGGCCTGTCTGCCAAGAACCTGGCCTTGTGCTGGAGACTGCAGGTGGAGACAGCAGTGAGTGAATCAGTCCATTTCCTGGAGGAGCTTGTAGCGGACAGCAGAGAGCTCCATGTGGAGTGAGGGCGGCCACCGTGCACTTGGGTCCAGGCTCCCTGGTGGAGAGGCGGCAGCCAGCTCTCCTGGGAGGTTGGAAGAAGCCCTTACCTTAGACATCAGAGGTTCCATGTGGGGGCGACAGCCTCTCCCTGGGGGTGTGGCACCGAAGCCCTGCCCAGGTGAAGGGGCGGCCGACAGGCCCATGGCAGCTGGGTGATGAAGGGCCTTTGGGGCCTTGAGAGGGAACTTGAGGTTGCTCTCGGAGGCCCGGGGGAGCCCAGTCCCTGGGACGTTTACCCTGGAGGCCAAGAGGGGTTTAGGATCTGCCCTTGACATTCCATGGCCGGCCCGTTCTCACCCCACGGGACTCACAAGTGGCCCTCTCTGGGGCAGCGTGACCTGGTGGGTGAGGTGAGAGCCCTGCAGCAGCCCACCATCCAGGTTCAAATCCCAGCTCCGCCCTTACTCTCCGTGAGCCTGGCAAGCTGCTGAGTCTCTCCGTGCCCCCGTCTCCCCAGCCGTGAAGTGGGGAGGTCCTTCCAGCCCCACAGGAGTGGGGAGTAAGGAGGCCAGGAGTAAGCGGTAAATCTACGCAAAGCTCTCTGGGTGGTCCGTGAGAGGCGGCGAGCATCAAACTGTCCCCTGTTTCCTCTTCCCCCACCCTCCCGCCTTGAGTTCCCGAGCCCTCGTGTGCACCTGTTCCCTCCTTCACACCTCAGTGCCTTCTGGCCTTAACCTGGGACCCTCCCAACAGCCCAGCTCAGCCCTGCTTCAGTCTCCAGCCCTCTCTTCATTCCGCTCAGTTCTGCCCCCCACCTCCCTGGGCCCTCACCCCTGGGCCTCCCTCCTGCCTCCATCTCTGGAAATCCCACCCACCTCCCCAGACCGAGGCCCAGAGTGCCTCCCGCTTCCCAAACCCTCTCCCACGCCGGCCAGGCTGGAAGGAAGCACCTCCTTCCGCTAGGAGCTCTTTTCCTGTTCCGCCAGCGAGTTTTGTTAATGATGCGCCTGCCTGTTGGGCACCGCTAGGCCCGAGAGCCGGCACTGTGATGTCATCAGTGTCGTGGGCCCCCAGCACAGCGCCGGGCACACCGGCCCCCTGGAAACTTTACAAGGACAGAGGGATTCTAGCCTGCACCTCTAGGCAGCCGTCACATTGGCCTCTTCTGGCATCTTCTCCCCACAGGCCCCAGTGCGGGCATCCAGGGAGTGCGGCCCGCGAAGGGAATCTACTCTCTGCCGCCCGCCGGCTGCTTGGATGTTTGAATGAAGCACACAGCACCTCCTGTGCCGTGGGCTGTCAGAGAGAGACTGTGACGTCCACAGGGTCATACCTCTCTCTCAGATTGCTGGCTCCTTCCCAGTCCCTCGAGGACTGCTCGCTTGGTAATTGGCAATGGGCTTGAGCTGCTGGGGTGAAGTAATTACAATCAGCAGGACTTTGCTTACGTTGCGCCTTCAAAAGGGCAATGACGCTGACTCCTGAATTTGTGAGTGTCTGTGGAGGCTGAGGGTGTGGAATTCTCCCCAAGGACACCTTGGAGACACATGGCAGCCCTCCTCTCCCTCCCCTGCCCGAACTCTCCAGATAAAGCCTCTCCTCCCCCTCTTTGCTTCCACTCGTGCAGTTCTTCCGCCCCGGTGTGACCCTCGGGACCATCCCCGCTCCCGCCACCATGGCTGCTGGAACCCGTCCTCAGCGTCAAGATGAGAAGCAGTTTCCTTTCCTAAGTTTGCACCCTTAGTATTTCCCTGGGTGAATCAAGTGAAGATGCTTTGTGCAGCTTCGCTAAAAATACCCCGTCAGAGGCCGATACTGGGGGCTCGGTGGCCTTCAGGAGGCTGTACGGGGGTCCGTCGTGCCTGACAATTCACTGCTCTCGGTCGACCATGGAAGGTGTTGAAAGTGGCAATCGCGTGAATTTTCTCTCCTCGCTTCCCAATTAGCGATTGCATAATGGTCTCCCTGGAAACAAGGGCTCGGGCATCACACCCGTAACAGAGCAGAGCTCACCGGTTGGCAGCTCCCGAGTGGTGCCGGCTGCACTGCGGCCTGTCCCCACGTCCCAGGAGGGCGGGCCTGGGCCTGCGGCTTCCTCCAGGGCGTCCGCACCTCCCGACTGCCCCAATGTGAAAGGGGAAGGGCGGGTGTCCGGTACCCCTGACACAACACCGCAAGAGGGACCAGCCAGCTCACACAGACTGGAGTCAGCGTTGTTTTTCTGTCTCCCAGAAGGAGTAGCTGATCATCACTCCACTGCTTAGAAACACCCATGGCCCGGAGGGTGGAGTCCACCTTCTCTTGTGATCTCCCGGCCTGTCCCTGCCAGCTCCCCCCACCCTGCTCCTGCATCTGGGCTCCATCCCACTGCGACCTTCGGCACCCCCTGGCTACTCCCAGACGGGCACCTTTCTGTCCCTCTGCCTGAGAGCACACAGGTGCCACCCAGGCCCAGGAAGCAGGCTCAGGATGGTGAGCTCGTGGGTGCCCACTTCGCTCTCTGCCGCCGCCGCCTCTCTCCCAAGTGCCTGTCCCCATGCGCCTCTGAGAATTCAATTAAACGGTGCGGGCCCGTGCGGAGCACCTGTGGACCAGAGCCTCACAGCGCTTGCCCCTGCCCAGACTTTCACCACCTGTCTGTTATCACCCCATCCACATAGAAGCTTCTGGAGGATCATCATCAACATCAGACGATGTTGATTAGGCTGTCCTGAATGAGGTGTGCCCATCCTTGCTGCCATTTTATGGATGCAAAGCCTGAGGCTCCCACTGGCTTAGCCAGCTGACAGTAGATGGCAATGTGGGTCACCCTTCCTGCCTGAGGGACTGTCATCTGGTGTGATCATCCTGCAGTGTGGTCTCTTGGATCGTTTTCTAGGGCCCCCTGGGGGCCGGGGGAACATGGGGAGCGGACTGGTAGAGGGGTGGGTCTGTGTTTCCAGCCGGTGAGGCAGGGCTGCTCGGCTCTCACGGGAGGCCAGGAATCTGGATTTTAGGCAGAAATACCCTGCTGTTAATGTTCTTAGACCGTAGAAGCCACTAGAAGCTTGTGTAAATGGCACGACCGTCTTCACCAGTAGGTCAGAACCCAGCTAATCCCCAAGCGCGGGAAGTCTGTTCAGAGCAGCGGTGCCTCCAACCTGCCAACCTACTGAGGAGTCGCCGGCCTCTTTCTGGGGTGGGCTACAACCTTTAAAAAAATGTCCGTGACTTTTAGGTGTGGTCACTGGGCGTCATATGGAAGAGATGAATCACGGGTTCTATCCCTGAAGCCAAGACTATACTGTATGGTAACTAACTTGAATTTAAATGAAAAATTCCAGAAGTAATAGGCATACTTGAAAACTCAAACATTTAAACCCAGACTGCATATGAAATAACACCCAACAAACCATTAGTTTTGTTAGAGGTGCTAATGGCATTGGGGGTAAGTAGGAACACATTCTTTGTATCTTAGGAAATCGTACCAAAGCCCATGTGGTGGAACATCATGGTGACTATAATTTACTATAAAACGCCTTCGCCAAAAGGTAGCAGCAGTGAGGCAAACATGGGAAAGGGCTAAGACATTATTAGATGAAGGGCTATGGGGATTTGTGGTACCATTTGCTCTGCTTTATGCAATTTCAGGAATTTTTAAAAAAAGGAAAAATGAAAGGACAGTCTGGGGTAAAAGCAGCTTTCCATGACTGTTCTGCCATCTTCCCTGTCCACTGAGCTCTCCCAAGTCGTGGGCAAGGGGAGCGACGTCCCAGGCAGAAGTCGGAAACCGGGCACTGGCGCCAAGGCAACAGGCTTCCTTCCCTTCGCATGGCACGTGGCTTGAGCTAGATCTGACCCCCAGGTGGAATTTCTGTGGACTGAGTTCTGTCTTAGGGGAGCCTGTGGTTTGGAGGACCCATAGGTTTCTCTCCTATAAATGGAAGAATGTCTTCTGGATCGGGGGTGGCTCTGACCGTGCACGGGTTGAAGACCTGGGATCCTGCTCCTCTGTCTTCCGATTCCGAGCCCTCGGGCATGTACTTGCCCACATGCCCAAGTTGAGGTTGCTGCCATGTTGGGTTTTCTCGGGGGCCGGCTGGCGTTCCAGGGACCCGCGCTCTGGAGCAATGGGTACTTGGAAGGATCAGGGCTTCCTCCAGGGTGTTCATCTTTCCTCTTCGTCACTGCTGCCCCGGGACCTTAGAAGAGGCACTGAGACCAGGAGAAATGGGCATTTTTGACCCCTGGTAGCTTCCCCCCACCTTCATTTTGAACGTCCTGGCCTCCCTGGGATCCTGTTGCGCAGCCCTGCCCCAGAGCGGAGAGCCTTCTCCCGTCTCCCCTTGTTGCTTTAGAGGGTGGGGAGTGTCCCTGGTGTAAAAACGGAGAGACCTCCGGGGCTGACTGATAAGCCCCTTGGTGGTCCTTCTGCAGCCTCTCAGGCGGGCCTGTGGGCTCCTTGCGCCGCTTAGAACTCAGGCCCGATGAGCTCCGTTTGGCACTAACCGGCCACGTGAACCCCCTGCCCCAGGAGGAGCGTCTAACTGGTTTGAAACTCAGTGGCCACAGAGCAGCATGTGGCCGTCAGACCAGGAATGCAGCACACGTGGCTGCAGCTCGCACCCAGGGCCAGCTGCCACTCTCCAGCCCGGTGCGCCTCCCGCCAGGCTGCGCTGGCCCTGGACTTGGAGCTGCCTTGGCACCCTTCAGTGCTGGCTGGGACCCGGGGGGCTTGCCGGCAGCAGAAGCTCCGAGACCCCTCCTCCCACCTGGTGCCCCCCGGGAGGGCTGCCAGATGAAACACAGGCTGCCCGGTGAGATGGGAATTTCAGATAAACAATGAATAATTTCTTAGTTCAAGTGCGTCCCAGGAATAGCACGGGAAGGTTTTATTGTGTGGCACGTAGTCGAATACTGAAGAATTATTGGATCATGAATTATTGAATATTGAGTTATGAATACTGAAAAATTATGCATTGTTTATCTGAAACTCAGATTCGCCGGCCACCCTGTGTTTTTATTTGCTAAATCAGGCAGCACTAAAACAATCTCCCTGCTGTGCTCAGGTCCTTGGCAGGGCCTTGTGGGGACTCCTCTCTGCAGATCGGGGAGATAGTGGGATCGGGTGCCTCTGAGCACCTCCTCATTCAGCGGACTCTTGGCCGAGCCCCTCAGCGGTTACCTCTCTGTTGCCCCAGGGCAGGGGGCGGGGACGGGTGCCCTGCTCCATCCATGGGACCTCGTGCGCGATCCACCCGCACCCTCTCTAGGCCGCCGCTTCCTCGTTTGTCATGTGTGATTAGTCACATCTCTTCTCATGTTCTTGTGGGGATGGATGACCTCATTCCTCCCCCGGCCCCCTCTCTACTCTTCCCTTACTCACCTCACATGGTTCTTCAGTCTAGAAAAAGCATCACTTTCACAGAGAAAGAGTCTCCTGCCCCCCCCACCACGCCGGCCATGATAAGCCAGGACCCCCCAGTGCAGATATGTATGAGCAGGACGGGCCCCACAATCTCCGAGGCCCCGTGTTTCAACATCGTTAAGGATTTCAACCCTGGGATGGCAGATTGCCACCTAGCTCTAGTTCTGGTTCTTGGCAGGCAGCCCTGGGCAGCCAGCCCTGCCACCAAGGGCCAAGCAGACATGAGGGTGGAGGGAGGGTCAGAAGACGGAGCCCCAGAGCCCTGAGGGGTGGAGACTGCGTGGACCTAGGGCACTGCGCCTGCCTCCTGAGCCATGCTGCACAGCCTCCGCCTGGCGTGGCCCCATAGCCTGATTTTTCAAAAGATGATGGAATTTGTTTATCAATACAATCTTTTTTTTTTTTTTTTTTTTTTTTTTTTTTGGTGCTTATTTGAGAGGGCAGAATGTGCAGGTGCCAGCAGGGGAGGGGCAGAGAGAGAGGGAGAGAAAATCCCAAGCAGGCACTTGTCAGCCCAGAGCTTGACGTGGGGCTTGATCTCACAAACCATGAGATCATGACCTGAGCCGAAATCAAGAATCAGATGGTTAACCTGCTGAGCCACCCAAGTACCCCGTCAGTAAAATGTTTCTTAAATGGTGGTCACTGATTCATATTTTAGAAAATTCCTGTGATGATAAATCAAACACTGTCTCTGGAAAGCAGCTTGGACCTGTGTGGTGTCTGGATTTCCTCACGTGTCCTACACTGGCCTGTGGCCTCCACCAGCAACATGACAATGACCGTGTCCCCTGGCCCCACCACCACCCTTGGCGCATTGTAGGTCCTCTGTAAATCACAGGCACAGTTGCTAAGACTTCATTCGTTCATGGGAACACGCTGTGGGTGTTCCTGTGGACCTGCTGTCCCCCTCTCAGTAATGACATCATGAGCGCCTTCCCTGCTGATTCAGCGTGATCACACATGGAAAGCCTCGCTACCCCATTTGCATGCGCATCACTCAAGTAGACCTGAGCGTCTGGGCGGTGGCGCTCCATCGCTGTATCTTCTATGGGTTGTTTTCCGAAGGGAAGGAGTGCGCCCCTGAGCAGCCCCGTGTGTGTGTTTTCCCAGGATGCCAAGTTTGTGGAGGAGCGGAGGAAGCAGCTCCAGAGCTATCTGCGCAGCGTCATGAACAAGGTCATCCAGGTGGTCCCCGAGTTTGCCGCCAGCCCCAAGAAGGAGACTCTGGTGCAGCTGATGCCCTTCTTCGTGTAAGTGCTGGTCCCCTGGGGGCTGCGCCCCGCACATCCTCCTCCCTTGCCTCAGATGTTGGCGGGCAAAGGGCGCGTTCTTGGTCCACACGCTGGGGCCCAGGTGTTCCCAGACTGGAGCCGAGGCACCGCCCACTCTCCACTCGTGGTCCCGCCCACTTCCAAAAGGGCTTCCTGACAGCAGGTCAGCCCATGAGCATGGTTGAGCTGAGGTTTGCTAGTACATGCAGGCCTGCGTGGCTTTATCCTTTGATCAAAGGAGAGAGTAATTTTCTCTGCAGCTCACCGAACGTTCTAGAACCAAATCAGCCTGCCACCGTTGCTTCAGTGGATAATGGATGTAAGGGAAAATTCTCAGACTCCCACTGCTACTGACTTAAGTTATACTGAAATGAAAGTAACTTTTAAGTGTGAACTAACCTAAATTCAGGCATAAAGTTCTCTCATAAAAGTGAACAGGAATTGAGAGACGTTTGTTGACACAAAGTCATTACAGCTTTAAATTGTCAACACAGCGGATGTTGATGTTGTTCTGAAACTGCAGCTTCGCTTGCATTGGCGTGGGGCATGTGCTTTCCGTGGCCACGTGCCGCGCCAGCGTGTCTGGTGCTGACTCCATGCCCCCCACTCTTCTCTGGCAGGTGGCCGTCCCTTGGCGTCACTACTTGATCACTGCTTGACTGAGGGTCTGCTATACCCTAGAATTGGGTTGGAGATGATGGAGCAGTAGCTGATTTTTTATAGAGCCTTCAGATGCTATAGGACGTAATTGTATCGTTTATAGAACATTAGCATCAAATGGAAACTCAAGATGTAAAAACCATGTGGCAAACCTGTGAATCCCCCAGAATGGGACTGGGACCTGTTAGTGGGGCGCTCTGGTTGGGGCTGTGTGACGTGCTGGGGTAAAATCAGAGTTTGTTTTCAGCGTAGCTCTCGAGAACAGTGCGCTGAGGGTCTGGGGGTCCTTCCCCATTCCCAGTGACGCTCTAACCTCAGACGGGCTTACTCTGCTTGTGTCTGGGCTGGGGCGGGCGGGGGGCCGCCTTGGGTCTCACTTCCCGGCCTTTCCAGCTTGAACTTCTGACCAGACCGACACTGGCCGGGCTGCCCCTCTCGCGTGCTTGCAGCTAGCTCATATTCTCCTACGTTTTTCAGGGCTTTTTTTGTAAGAAGACAAAATTTGTATTCTACCTTTTATTTTTTTAAGTGTATATTTTTGAGAGCGTGTGCAAGTGGGTAGGAGGGGAAGAGAGAAAGGAACAGGGGATCCAAAGCAGGCTCCACACTGACAGCAGAGAGCCTGAGAAGTGGGTCTCAACCTCCCACACCACGGGATCATGACCTGAGCCAAAGTCAGACACTCAGCCGACGGAGCCACCCCGGTGTCCCACAAGGCACCTTTCTTTCCGACCATGCCCTACGGAAAACCACATTTTGCGTTCGTTCCCTGGCGGTGCTGGGGCTTAGCCTCACTGTTCTGCAAGCGCCATGGTAGTTCGTGAGGGGAGTTCCCAGTCTATTCCAGGCAGCCCCCTGGCCGGTGATATGTGTCGAAAATTAACCTATCCCCGAGTCCTGTGAGTTTGGGCTAAGTTCCTTGGTGAAAACCGAGATAGAGAGTCAGTCCTAAGACCCTGATGCCAAGCCAGGCCGCCTGCCCCAGTCTGGGGAGAAGAGACTGCTGGCTCGAACGCTGGCATCCTTCCTGCTGCCACGGGCCGCCCGGCGTCTCTGATTGGCTGTTTACCAAACATCCGCCTGCGGGAGTCTGGAAACTGTGTGTCCCCTGAGAAGCTTGGGGTGCTGGGGGAGCTCAGCCGTGTGCTGCCGTTCATCGGAGTTGAGGGAGAAACCTTTTGTGCCTAATGAGCACAGAAAGCATACGGTTCAACATCCTGGGCTCTTAAATACGACGAATTTCAGGACAACCTGTGGAAGGTGACACAGTATTGACACCAGACTTGGAAGTAAGCTCTAGCCTAGACCCCTGTTGGAAGTAAAGCATGTCCTCCCATTGGCTTCCCCAGAGTCCAGATGACGCTGCCCGGCCCATCTCTCTTCTGTGAGTGAGGTAGGGGCTCCAGGCTGGAGCCTGCAGACTGGTTCATTCTGGGGACGTGGAAGGTTTGTCCACGCTGGTAAACCTCCGCGCCATGCTCTCCCACGCGTGTGCCTGCAGAAGACAGGTGCCTGGCGTTCAGCTCAAATCTCACCCTAAGGAATTTCTTATTAAAAAAAAAAAAAAAAAAAACCTCTCTTGGTTAAGGAAATAAACCCTACAAAGCATAATTATTCTTATAACTCTTGACAGATTTCCTCGGTTCTTTCAAATGCTGACTCAGGATTCTAAAAGCCCCTGCTAGCTCCTGAACAAAAGTAGACCTGTGGGCTAAGGACCCTTTGATCTGCTGAGCACGGACTGCAGGCCCTGGCTCAGGGGCTCCCCGCCTGGCCCTCCTCTTCCCGGTCTTCCCGAGAACCTATCAGGTGGAACCCTCTCGACCTGCCGATAAAATGGCCCTTTCCCCAGGTTCCAGTCAGAACTGCTGAGGGAGGTGAGGCCCAGAGAGGTGACCTGCTGACCCCAGGGTTACCCAGCCAGCGCACGGGGAGCCCTGGGTGTTTGGTGCCATATCCCATGTTTCGGGACAAACCCGCGGCCTGTGCTTTGAGCCTGTCCCCCACTTCCCGCACGTCCCCCAATCTGTTTTATTTGACCAGTCCAGTGGAGCTTTGATTTTTGTTTAACTGAAATGCTGCCAAAATCGCAGCGTCAAATCAGGCATCAGGCTTCTCTGGAAAAATGAGAATCGGTCCTCTCTTGTTACCAACTGAACATTTGTGTCCTCCCCAAATTCGCGTGTGGAAGCCCTCACCCCACCGTGGTGGAATCGGGAAGTGGGGCTCTGGGGAGGTCGTGAGGTTGGCAGGAAGTCATAAGGACGACACGATGGGATTCGTGCCCTTATGAGAAGAGGAAGAGGCCTGGAGTTGGCTTGCTCGCTCGCTCGCTCTGCCGCGTGAAGACCCGGTGACAGGCGGCCAGGAAGAGAGGCTTCCCCTCGAACCGAGTCTGCCGGCCCTTTGGCTCCTGGCCTCCAGAACCGCGAGAAGTCAGCGTCTGTTGCCCGAGTACAGCCACGCAGTCTGTGCGGCGTGTTTTGTCCCCGCACAGGGCACACGCGTACGCCCCCGTTGCCACCCAGCCACCCTTGGGTGTAGTGGAGCAGTGCTGCCTGCCCTCCCAGACCCCCGCCCTGGGGTCACCTGCACCCTGAGCCCAGCCTGCCCCGCCCTGGTGGTCATGGCTTCTCTACTGCGCTCGCTCCCCGTACCTGCCTGGCCCCCAGCAGATGCCCAAGTTCGCGGTCCTGCCTCCCACCAGACAGCCGGATGGGACCCGACCCTGCATTACCCATGACGCCTGAGTTAGGCCCACACTCTGCCCCCGGGCGTGTTCTGTGAGCTGCTCCCCGCCCAACTTCCTAAAGGTGGTCCCGCTCCGGTTTCGGGTGGGGGTGAGGCGGAGGGCAGGGGACTCAAAGCTGGTGGGTAGAATTTGCTCGTTATGTTATGCCCGGATTTTAATATCGCCCCCTAAAACCAGAGATTACCTGGGAGACCGAATCACTCATGCAAAAGCAAAGGGCTTTATTACGAATTTAGGCCTAACCAGCCTAAATTCGGGCTCACAGACTTTAGCAACACAGTGGATCCACGTGGAGTGAGCCCCGAACAAAGGCAGGGTAGGGCTCTTATGAGTTTGGGAAGGGGGAGTTACAGGAAATTGTGACATAGGTGCAGTGACCAATCATAATGGTACAACAGTATTGGCAGCAGCTCTAACCATACACACTGTTCAGAGCGTTCGTTACTGTTGGCGGGACCCAATTACAACATTTAGGGTATCTTTGAAATTAACCAATTACAGAGCGAGTTCAGGGTCTTGTTTGGTAACTATGGGGTTAACTTTAACACTAGGTAACAGGGTCTTATCTAAAGTTCCCCTCTGCAGGTCTCACCCTTAGGAATGTGGGGAGAGGTAGCTGGGCTTTCTTGATTGGATACCACAGTGGTCTGCTTTTGCTCCAGGCAACGGATGACAGCCAAATGGCCAAATGGTTCTGAAGCGACTGACCTTAGGCCTTCTAGTTTAGAGGGGAAACAAAGCCTGTCATGGTGTCTGTTTGGTTCAGCCTTACAGTTACTCTTCATAAATCTTCCTCAACACCTCCAGGCTTGCGGGCCCTGGAGTCCAGTATCCAACAGGACCCGCTTTGGCACGCACGTTTCCACTCTGGTTTTTCTCTCTCGGGTGTCTGTATCTCGCTGTATTCCGCCGGGGCACCCCGACTTCCGAGTAATCTGCCGTCTGCCCAGATCTGGGGGTTGAAGAATCGGCCGGTCGGATCCGTTCTCCAGATCCCCCCCGTCTCCCGCCGCCGACCTCGCCAGTGCCAGCAGCAGGGCGGGAGGAAGCAGACCGTTTCTTTTCCATTTTGAACCTGAGCATCAGATGGGAACCGGAGTCTGCTCTCCACCCCCCACCCCACCCCCGCCCCAGGATGGTGAGCAGGTTGAAGGGCCGCCCCCTACCAGCCTCCTTCTTGGGAGCCCCGTGTTTGCGCCCTCCCAGCATCTCAGGGCAAGGTGGGCACCGAGACGTGACACGTGGCAGACATTAGCAGGCCCTGCGGGGACGTCAGGTGCTTTTCTGAAAGTGCGTTAATGAGGGAGGCTTGGATTCCGAGAATTCGTTCTGTGGAACTGGACGGCAAATTGGGAAAGCTCACGTGACTTGTGCTGTCATTTAGCACGTTATTAAAATGTTTTCTGCCGAGTAATTCATCCTTGGGAGATGGCATCACGGTCTGCTGTTCGTGAAGGGGAGGGGAAAAGTAATGGGGCGGCGGCTGGAGTAATGTAGGTCACAGCACAAATTCCCCACTGAATTTTCAGCAGAAAGCGAGGCCGACGTTTTCCCCCTCACCACCCCCATCTGCTGCTGCCCTTCCTCGGAACGCTTGTGGAATGTGTTTTTTGCTGAAATAGGAGCTGCCACTTCTCCCAGTGAACAGGGCTTTGGCCTGGGGCTGAGCTGCCTCAGGCTGTGCACCATGAAGGGATCACCTGAACCCCAAACCGAGACCTTTCACTCTGCAAGTTGCCGATAATAGCAATTCCTTAGCTCCTTCCTAGGGACGTGTGACTCCACTGTTTCTGTGGACTAGCCTGAGCCTTCCAGGCTCCAAGTGGCCCAGGTGCCACAGAGGCGTGCCGACCCGATGTGAGAAATCCCAAAGGTGTGGCCAGACGTGGGAGACGGGTTCGGTGTGGACAGTGTTTAAAGTAAAATACAAAGGTGAGTGACTTTGGATGGGACAGTGATGCCCAGATTGGCACCTTTGCAACCACCCCGCCTTGCCTCGTTGATTTACGTCCGCTGCCGGGCTCTCAGAAACAGGAGTTTGAGGCCCCTGGTGGCCAAACAGAAGGGGTAGGGAGTCTGGAGGCTGTGAGGTCCCCCAGCCCCACCACTAAGGCGGAAGGTGACCTCGGGCAAGGGTTTGGCCTCTGTATCTTGGGTCATAAAGTGTGAGACAGGGAGAACAGGGCCGGGACCACCGATCTGTCAGGGCGTTAAGTGAGTGCGCGTGAGAGCGCCCCGCACGGCGTCTTCTCTGAGACGGCAGCTCATGAGAAGCAGGAGGGGAGAATCCTTACAGAAGCCCCAAGGACGTTTCTGTATGTCTCTTCAGCCGTACATCTGTCCTTCCCTATCAGCAAAAAATGGGAGGCCTAGAAAACGTAAACAGTTTGCCCAGGATCATTCTGAATTATTCCTCCTCCCTCCACCAGGGATCCCCCGCTCCAGACTGTGACCCGGGGCCGGCCCTTGGGAAAGCGGCTGCATTAGCTGAGCTCTGGCTTTTCCAGGAGCCCCAGAGGCTGGCCTGGGCCCAGGGTAGTGTTCTGCCCACAGGAAAGTGCCCCATTCCTTGGGAGCTCACTACCAGAGGCCCCTCCCCTGGGGGCCCGTGCCCTGCTGCCTGGAGAGATGAAGTATTAAATGCCACCTAAGCACCTCCAGCCAAGCCCTGCTATTTCTTCTTATTTTTTTTTAAAGTTTACTTATTTTGTAGGGGAGGAAGGAAGAGAGAGAGGGGAAGAGAGAGAATCCTGACACAGGGCTCCGTCCTACAACCATGAGGTCATGATCTGAATGGAAATCAAGAGTCAGAGGCTCAACCAACGAAGGCCCCCAGGCGCCCCCAGCCAGGGTGTTTCTGGTCACCCTCCGGGTCTGAGGGCTCCAGGCCAAGGAGATGGGAGCCAGCCCCTCTGTTTGCAAGTGACAAGGACAGTAGCTACTCTTCTCAAACATTCAGAAAGCCTTCATGTCCCCAGGCATCCTACCACTCAGTAGTTAGGGTCTGCCTCTGCCATCCCTTCCTATCTGGGAAATGGGGAGAGGTCAGGTCCACAGAGGAGGGACGAGAGGGAGGAGGAGGGGATGGTGCAGCTCTAACGAGTGCTGGAAAACGTGGGCGCCTCTGGAACCCGTCCAGGACAGACACTCTGCTGAGTGGACACTCAGAAAGCCCCCCACAGAGGAGCCTGCATTCAGCAAACATCTTTTCCATCTGATCACTATTTAGGGAACACCTACTGAGTCCTCAGCGAGCTCTTGGTTTATAGTAGGGAGCAAAACAGAAGATTAAAAAAACATCCTCTGCTTCGATGGTACAGGAAAGTGGAAAAATAGACAAACATGTATGCTGCCAAATAATAAGGTCTTTGAAGAAAGTTCACTCAGAGTCAGAGGCTAGAGAGTCACCCAGTGGTGTTTTCCATCAGATGGTCAGGAAAGATCTTAGGCAAATTTCTGGGGGAAGGGTGTGCAGTTAGAGGGAACAGTAAGTGCAGAGGCCCTGGGGCAGGAGCGAGTCCAGTGGGTCAGATTAAGGCCAGGGTGGCCAGAACATGGATTGCATGGGGCCTTGAAATCCATAACGATGACTTTGTCTTTTATCCTCAGTGAGTTGGGAGGCCCCGGAAGCATTTAGAGCAAGGCTGTGATAATGACCTGGTTTGCATGGTTAGAAGTTGGCTCTGGCTGTGGGGTAGAGAAGGAAACTGGAGAGGGGCGGGCAGGAAGGCTTTTGTTGGGCATGTGCCCCAGGAGTTGGCGTCCTGGCCGAGGCGATGAGAAGGGCAGGTGAGCAGTGACTGGACCCCGTTGTGTTTGAGGCCCGGCTGTCCGGGTGTAAGAGAGCTTGCCGACACATCCCGCATCCTTCCGGGCCGGGCGGAGGCAGAGGTGCCCCACGGCCGCTCACCAGAGACCATCTCGGTACGCAGGTCAACAGCCGTGACTGAGCGCCCACTGTGTCCAGGCCCCTGTTGGCAGGGGTCTCAACCGATGGCTGAGACGCAGACCTGGCATCGGGGGCCAACGTCTGTGCAGGGCTTGATGTTGTAAGGTCGCGTGTCACACTTTCATTCGTGACGTGTCACGCCGCCCGGCTCATTCCCCAGCTCTGCTCTGGACGGGCCGTGTGGCCTTGAGCACGTCAGGGACGCTCTCCCCGGCCTCCGTGTGTTCATCTGTACCATGGAGGCTGTCGTGGCCTCCACCTCGTGGGGGGCTGTACGGGTTCCGTGAGCGCTTGGATGTCAGGCTCCTCCAACAGCCCTTTGCACGTAGTAAGCACGCATGTGTGTCACTATTTTTACCAGCAGAAAGGAAGCACGGGGGAAGGAGAGTCTGGGGAACAGACGTTTTGGAGGAAGTGATAAACGTAAGGTATTAAAAAAAAATGAAACACTACAGAGCGAGAGGAGATTAAGAAGTAAACACTCCGCGGAGCGCTGTGCCCCCGCCCCAGCGACCACCACGAGGATACTTATGTAACGCTGTCGGAATCGTTGGCGCTTACGTAAGTCGAAGCCAGATCCTACACCACGTTCTGTAGTTGGCCTTTTTAATGTAATAAAGCTGCCTCGCTCCTTGTGAAAGCTACGCAGTACCCAGCGCCGCAGCTGTTGGGTCATTTATATCTCCATTCCTCGACTGGGGCACTTAAAGGATTTTCAGACTTTTCTCCGTCAGACAGCGTTGTCAGGAATGTTGCTGTAGGTCCGCATTTCAGCAGATAGGTCTGGACGACTGGTCTTTAGAAGCCAGACTGGCTCAGAGGGAAGGTGCATTTAAAAATGTTGACCGATGTCACTAAACAGCACCCTCTCATGCCAATTTGATATGCAGAATTTTGATAGGCATCAAAGGGGGAGATGGGAAGCCTGGGACCTGAGAGCGTGCAGGTCTTGAGGGAGTTTCTATCCCGATTTCCGGAAGGGTTGCCTGTGCACGCCTTTGGGCGCAGGTCTGTGTTTCAGGAGGATCCTTCCAGCAGTTGGGAGAGAGGGGAGTGGTGGGGGGTGGCGGGTGCTTTCACGGTAACCCAGAGAAACGGTGGGGATGGGCCTGAACCAGATGGGGCCTAGTGTTTGAGGCTGGGCAGTTGGCGGTCAAGGGAACAGAAGGGAAGCTAGTTTGGGAGCAGACAAGGGGAAGACAAGGCACTGAGTTTAGAAACCGGCCTCTGGGCTCCTAAATGTGAACTGGGAGCCAGGGGAAGAGGGATGAATGTCTCCTAGGATTGCATGTTCTGAGCTTCACAGCAGCCGGAAGTGCTTCCTGTGGTTCTCAGGACACATAACCTATTCACGTCTCAAGAAAAGCCCATCAACGGGGCGCCTGGGTGACAGTCGGTTAAGCGTCCGGCTTCGGCTCAGGTCATGATCTCATGGTTCATGGGTTTGAGCCCCGCGTCAGGCTCTGTGCTGACAGCTCAGAGCCTGGAGCCTGCTTCGGATTCTGTCTCCCCCTCTCTCTCTGCCCCTCCCCTGCTCGTGCTCTCTCTGTCTCTCAAAAATAAGTAAAAAACATTTGAAAAAAAAAAAAGCCCATCAAGAAATAGGGGGAAAATATTGCATTTCGCATGGAAATTGAAGGGCAGCAATCAACATTCATGGTATGAAGGCATCCACGCCGGGGAAGCAAAAGGGAAAGCAGGAAGCCCCGACACATGGAGGTGGCAAAGTGTGACCTTTCCAGGAACCAGGGCAGGAACCCAGGAGAGAAACGGCCACCATCTAATCGGGCAGTCTCGCTTTCAGCTGCCACCGAGTCGGAAGCGTGTGTTCATGGTTCTGTCTGCTGCAAACAATGAGTCATTCTTGCAAATAAGATAAGTCCTAATCAGCTTATGTGCATAGTATACTTGATGTGAATGGTGTTCCCAGAAATAAGTTTCGGAAGCGTACTTCAGTCCTTACACTGGTGATTTCGCCCCACAATTCTGTGCGATGCTGCCAACCTTGGAGGAGGGCCGTGCACCCCGCTGTTATGGGAACAGTCCCCTGTTGTGCATGCTGGTGTCATCGGTGTTCGGGGGCTCGCACCGGGCTGCAGTTCTTTGCAAATATCAGCGAACTTCCTGTTTTCCATATAAGAAGTAAATCTTTATAGATCTCCACAGTAATAAACGGTGCAGAGAATGTGGGGAGTGTTTGAAGAGTAAGTTCTGATTTGGGCACTTGACAAGAACGTCCAGGAGCCCTGCTTCCTGGCTCTTGAACCCCAGAGAGTCTGCTCTTGCAGGAATTGGGAAACACTCCTTGCTTGGGACGCAGATTCCTGTAGCCACAGAGGTGGGGAAAGAAAAAAGGAGGGGAGAGGAGGTGCGGGCTGAGGAAGGAAGTGGGCCAGTGATCAGGAGAGCAGCAGGGGGGAGGGCAGGAATGCTGGAGAAAGCCAGGGCAGGGTCCCTAGGGCAGGGTGTCTCCCAAACCAGCTTTCCCCTACAGCGAGAGCTGCAAAATCAGCGCTGCGTCCCGAGCAGTCAGAATAGCAAGCCGGCCGCCGCCTCCGCTGCCAAGTTGGCTGAGGCCCCACAGAGCAGGTGGTGCAGCACAACTGTGGTGGCATCCCTGTCACCCTCGCTGGGGAGAGCGCTGCGAACGAGGCATCCGGGGCAGCGGCGCCTTCGCACGGCCCCGCCATCCTGATTCGGCTTTGCCAGGCAGGCCTCTCCGCGGGAGCCGGATTCTGGACCTGGCAGCTGTCTGAGGCTGGAAAGGACCGTCGGCCGTGGTTTTGCACAAGGGGGCAGCGAATTCTGATGCAGGGCGCTTGCCACAGTTCGTAGCTTCCACCCAGAGGTTCGGTGACTGCGGCCCCCTCCTTAGAACCCTTTGGTCCTGGAGTAGCTTAGAGGCCGTTGGGGCTTGCGGGATCTTTGGCCCGCTTCCTGATGTGCTGGTGCTCTGTTTGGACACACCAGGGGTCAAGCACTAATGTGCCCCGGTCCCCCCCCACCTCCAGTTCACAGGGGACCTTGACCAGGCTGGTACGGAGGAGGAGCTCTTACCCCCGGCAGCCATTGTCCATATTTCTTAGCCTCTGTAAGTTACCACGTCATTATTAACCAGGTGTTATCTGTAGGAGGAGACGGTGGGCCCCTGGGACTGACATCCTTCCTTGGGACATAACTGCCCCGATGGGAGGTCCCCTCCTGACTTGTTTCCGTGATCGCTCAGCACCTCGCTTATCGGTGCCTCGCACCTTCCCCGCATCCAGGAGCAAGAGAGCAAACATCCTGAGTCTGCCCCTGTCGACTGGGGCATGGTGGCAAATACAGGTCCTGTGAGTAAGGCCATTGAGATGGGACCTCAGGTAGGGGTGTGGGTCCTGTGTGAGGGGGTCAGCCACTGCTCTCCCCAGTCCGTTTGTGGTAGGTGGATCTGCAGGGGGCCAGACTTCCTGTCTCTCCAGATGGCAGAAACCTGTATCTTGATATAAAATCTGATTTTAAAATTAGGTGTCCGCTAATTTGTATGTGGCCTACATGTGGCCCATTGTATATCAAAGGGTTTGCAAGACAAACAGGGTATGCATTAGATGAATCTGCTCACGTGAGGATATGCAGGGTAGGGTGGAAGGGGGCGGTGACCCCCTCAATCCCAGGGGACGAAGACGACCGTATATTGACCGGGTAACTCTGACAACCGGCCCTCATGACCCAGCAGTGCCCACTGACCGAGGTCCCCCCAGAACTGGGCCCGACAAGCTGTGGGTCCTCGGAACAGCCCACAGACACATGTCTGCTTGGCCTCCGGGTGCAGCCCATCGCCCCTGTGTGGCAGGGTCTGGATCCCCAGAGAGGGCTCGGGGCCCAGACAAATGTTCATCTCCTGTGGGCAGAGCCCCTGCCCGAGCTCCCTGTGTCTTCTCTGTGGCGGTTCTCGTCCCCGGTCATGTTCAGGTGACTCCCGGCACCTCGCTTACCTACGAAAAGGAACAGCCAGCCATGATGTGGTTTTCCTTCTAGAAGCACCATGGGTCCATGGAGGGCAGTTGTCTCCATTCCAGCGAAACTGGTCAAAGGTTACTAGGGTTGAAAAGGAAGTCTGGTATTTTCACCTGTCAAGTTCAAGAAACCAGTCTCCTTCACAAGTAAAACCTGCCTCAAGGGGTTTCGCCCAGAGCAGCCATGGTGGGCCCTGCCTTCTGTCAGTGTTGCTACGCTCTTGCTCCTCACGCCCTGCCCTATGAGCCCTGTTGGGTTTCCCTGTGCCCCTGACCCCAAGGTTCCCAACTGGGGGCTCTGTTGCCTTCCTCCCAGCCCCAGGGACAGCTGGCCATGAATGGGGACATTTTTCATGGTCACAACGATGGGAGGGGGCCACGCTACTAGAATCTAACAGGGTAGAGACCAGGGACACTGGGGAATGTCCTCCAGTGCACGGGACAGCCCGTCACAACAGAGAGTTTTTTGATCCATGGTGCCAGGAGTCCCAGTATTGAGAACCCCAATCCGACCTGGCTGTGGACTCGCAGCTGGGATGGGGTGGGGTAGGCAGGCTGAGGATAGATGACTCTGCAGCCTCTGTGTCACCACTGTGTCGAAATGAAGCCTGTAACAGAGTGGGCCTAAATATCTTCTTCGTGATCGGTCATGTCCAGTCTCCTGGTGGTAGGTCCTGGCATCCCTGGGAAGGGAAGCCTGGACTCTGCGGCACCTGCCTGTGGCCAAGCCGCCTCTCCACTGCAGGGTGTCCACTGTGGGGCTCGCGTCCATGGCTTCAAACCTGGCCCACCACTGCTTCTCAGTGCACCCATCGCGTTAGGACAGGGCCACTTGTTGGCTGCCCAAAGTCTTACGCATCTCCCCCTACTCCCAAAGTAGATGTTGCAGAGAGGCCTGGAGTCAGGTCAAGACAGGCTGGAGGACTAAGGAAGGACTCTGGCCCAGGCAAGAGAAGTAGCTATAGCCACCTGCCCGGGCGCGCCTCTCGCCGTCTCCTTCCTCCCTGTCTGCTCATGCGCCGCGGCCCCTTCCCGGCCTTCGTGAGTCTCATGCACCCCGGATGTTTTCTCGGGGCTGGAAAGGAGAGCTACATCCATCTTCTGTCCCAGGAACCCCGTCCTGTGAGCACACAGTCAGCTGGTGTGGCCAGCGTCACTCAGAGGGTAAAGCAGGTCATGGACTGCTGAGTGAAAACACATTCTTTGTTTTTATTTCTCTCTTTGTCACAGGCTGTGACAGAGCTGCGGATGTTCTCCTCCCCACCTTGTTCTGGGAAGGCAGGCTGAGAAATTGTCCCTGCACCAGGAGACAAGCCGTTCTGTCAGGGTTTGGGATGCGGCTCGTTTTGTGACTTGGACGTTGACGGGATGAGCACTTTAATTAGACCTTTTACAGACTGTGCCTCGATTTCCCCATCTGTAAAAGGGGGCTGGTAATAGGCCCTCCTCCCTCAGAAGGCTGATTCAGAGACGTAACAAGACCCTGCCCCAGTACCGAACACCCGGCACGTAGCAGGCCCTGGGCTGTGGCCGCCGGAGTTAACGGTCCCTGCTTCGGCCGTTGATACGTACGCACATTCACGGAGGATTTGGGGGAGACCCCACCACTCTTACCCCCTTTCTTTCCAAATATCAGCCCAGCTGATCTGAGAAGCTGAGGCTCTGTGATCTCGTCCGCATGACAATGGTCTCGCTGTGGCCAAGCCCTCAAGTGCTGACACCAGGCTGCAAAGTTGCGGTCAGATTTCCTCGTGACGGATACGCCGCGGCTCCGCTGTGAATTTCTCATGGCTGTGCAGCAGCGGTGTGGTGCCGAACTGAGAGAGCAGGGCCTGGGAAGGGTCAGACGTGGGTTCAGATGTCACCTGTACTAGCGGGCCTGTGGCATGGCCTCTCTGTGCCTCAGTGTCCCCTTCTGTAAAACGGGGCCAGTAGCACAGGCCTCGCGGATTTGGCGAGAGGATTAAATGCGGTGTTACCCAGTAGGAAATTCTCCAAGGGAACTTTCTTCCGCTGTGGCCCCATTTCACGCGATCCTTGGTTTAGACCCCGTCTCCAGTCTCAGAGCCATTTGAGTTGGCAGCTTGGATAGTATTAGAGTTGCTTGCCCTACTTCCTGTCTTTTATTTTTAAGCATCGGAGCATCTGAAAATGCAGTCTGGAGCGAGGGAAGCAGATGAGGTTATTTCGGGCACAATAACCCCCGTCCTATTTTGGGCTGAGTAAAGAAATGACAGTAATAAAAGTTCTCCGATACCGAGGAGGTGAGGCCGCAGCGCACAGGAAGTTGGTGGCTCCCTGCCAGCCAAGTGGCCCTGTCCCCCACAGTGCGGTGGATCTGCCGTCACTTTCTGCTCAGTGGCACCTCTGCCCAGGAGGCCAGCCGGCCGTGGCCTCGTCTGCCCCCAGGTCTGGGGATCGGCTGGCTGGCTGCGGGTCCGGGATGGCCTCAGCTGGGAATAATGAGGCAGCTGGGCCCCTGGGGCTGGCGCGGCCGATGGGGCAGAGCGAGAACAGGAGAAGCCCAGCTCCTGTGGCACTTTCCAAGCCCTGTGACACGGTTGCTAACTTTCCCCTTGGCGTCGGCGTTCCCCGGTGGAGACCCGAGTCAGGGCGGGAGGGCCCTGCAGAGGTGCCGGGCAAAGGACGAGGCAGGGAGTGGTGCAAAACTCGGGGCAGTTGTGCAAGCAGCCCAGACACGTCGCTTGTTTTAGGAAGGAGATGGGGTGGAGGGCACACAAGTGTGAGGTGAGCGAGCTTTCATTGAGGGAGAAGATAGAGGGAGGCCAGGGGTTACCTCCCCAGCAGTGGGGCTCACCCCACTGCGGTCCAGAAAGTGCCACGTGAGGGCCTTTAATATATAGACCAGAGTCCTGCTTGCCTTGACTTGGCCAAAAAAAAATTTTTTTTTAATTATCTCCGGAGGACAGGGGACCAGCCCACGCACCCCAGTCGAACGGTCCCTGAGTAGGTGGTTGGTGTCGGCGAACTATCTATAGGAAAGAAAGAAGACAGACAACGTGAATGGTGGTAAAGCCACGCTTTACTAAGAAAGTCAGTGTCTTTGATGCCATAGGGGTTTACACATTTTTTTTTTCCTCTTTAATGATTACAAAGCTTATGGTCCTTGAGAGAGTAAAAACATGCTCTGGGAAGGATCATTTTTTTTTTTCATCACAGAAGAGAGAATAGCCGTGAGAACAGAAGTAGAAAAACAGGAATGAGGGAGTCTGTCTCTCAAAGAATCTTCTTTTCTTCAAGGCCCTTTAGCAGTTATGTCTGGGCAAGACGCTTATCATTCAAGGGGTTAATTTTAGACAGAGGATTGTGTTTGCCCCAACAGCAGGCAATGAGCTGGAAACAGAAATATTGTAAGGGAAAGCAGGTGCCACTAACCGACCCAAGTTGATTCAAAACTTAAAGCTATATGCCTTCATTGCTTTCGCAAAGCAATGAGAAAAATCATAGACAGGTTAAATAGAAGCCACATATGCAGCCCCAGAAGCCAAATGTCGCTTCACAGCCTTTTGACTTGTTCCACAACTTCCCAAATTTTTCTCCTACGCCCCAGAGGCATAACCATCAGCGGTCGCTTATGTAGATTCTCCTGTGTCCTGGAGGCCTGGCCATCAAGGGTCGCTCTGCGGGAGGTTTTTTGGCCTGCTGGGCCCCAACAATTATCACACAGCACAAGGAGCTTTTTTGTCTGGAGTTGAGGTCCGCAAATTTGAATGCCTGTACACTCAATCAAGCATCCACACCATCACGCTCAGGACACAGGACAGTTGTGTCCCGCCCCCCCCCCTCCCCCCGCCCAGCACATCCTTATGCTGTCCCTTTACGGTCCACACTCTCCCCAGCCCTCAGCCCTGGCAGCCGCTGATCTGTTCTCCATCCCTGTGCTTTTGTCCCCAGAGGACATCCTCTCCACAGTCGTCGCTGTTCCGTTGAGAGGCACACGAGCTGGGGGCCCCGGGGGTTCGGTGCTGAGGGCTAGTTCCTTGTCTGCAGGGACCACAGCTGAGCCGTTCACAAGGCACCTGTGTTATTTCAGTTGTTGACAGTCTTGAGCTGATAGAAACATCCGTGTGTTTTGTGGACTAAAATTCTCATCTCTTTAGGGTAAATAGCTAAGGGTGGGATGGCTGGGTCATGTTGTCAGCGTGCGAACACGACCAGCCCGTGTTCCCAAGTGGCTGAGGGTTTCGGGTGCCCCGCCCCGGCACTGGCTCAGGTCACCGTGTTATTGTAGCCGTTCTAACGGGTGGAGATGTTACCAAGTCCCTAACGGTTAATTATATTGAGCATCTTTTCATGTGCTAATTCTTCTTCAGTATCTTTTCTTTGGGAAAGGTGTATTCAAGTCTTGTCCTCATTTTTAGTGTTTATTTTTGAGAGAAAAAGAGAGACAGACCGTGAGTGGGGGAGGGGCAGAGAGAGAGGGAGACACAGAATCCGAAGCAGGCTCCAGGCTCTGAGCTGTCAGCACAGAGCCCGACGTGGGGCTCGAACTCCCAAGTCGTGAGATCATGACCTGAGCCGAAGTTGCACATGTAACCGACTGAGTCCCCCAGGCACCCCCCAGTCTTGTCCCTATTTTTAAGGCTTAGATGAGGTTTTTTTCCTCTTGTGTTTTGATGGTTCTTATATATTCTCTATGTAAATACTTTGTCAAATATGTTATTTGCACATATTTTTCCCAATCGGTAGCTTCTCTTTTCTTCTTCCTTAGCAATGTCGTCTTTGTGACAAGACTTCCTTGTTTTGATGAAATCCAGACCTCAGTTCTTTCGACTATGGTTTTGGTGTCATGTCTGAGCTCTCTTTGCCTAGACCAGGGTCACAAAGATTCTTCTCAGGTTTCCTTCTAAAAGTTTTATGCTCTGATGCTTAGATCTGTGATCGCTTTTGAGTTCACTTCTGTGTAAGAGGTGAGGATGTGGTCAGGCTGATGTACTCTCCATGACCACACCTGTGCCCAGAGCCAGGCAGAGGGGACCAGAGATGGAAAGAACCTTAACCCTTTTTTTTTTTAATGTTTATTTTTGAGAGAGACACACACACACACACACACACTCTCTCATGCTGAGAGAGCACAAGCAGAGGGGCAGAGAGAGGGGGAGACACAGAATCTGAAGCAGGCTCCCAGCTCTCAGCACAGACCCCAATGCGGGGCTTGATCCCACAAACCAGGAGACTATGATCTGAGCTAAAGTCAGATGCTCAACTGGCGGAGCCACCCAGGTGCCCCTGGACTGCAGCTCTTCTGACCCAAGAGGAAGGGTCCCCCGTGCACATTTCCTGTAGCCACTGAAACTGATCATCGCAAACTAACCAATTTATTCTCTTAGAGTCCTGGAGGTCTGAAGTCCAAGATCAGTGTAAAGTCAAGGTGTCAGCAAGGCTGGCTCCTCCCGGGGCTCCAGTACAGAATCTGTTTCCTCGCCCCTTCCAGCTTCTAGAACCACCACACCGTGTCTTCCTTGGGTCCCGGTGATGACCACTCCTGGTGGCTGCTCTAAGATTTTTATACAGACCTTTGTGACCACCCTGGGGCCACCCAGAAAGTCTGGGGTCATCTCTTCATCTCCACTCCTTAAATTAATCACATCTGCAAAGTCCCTCTTGTATGAACAGTAGCGATTAGGACATGGCGACCTGGCCACCTCCGGGGAGCCGTTGGTCCACCACACCCTGAGTTCTGGGCGCTTGAGGACCGTGAATAGGAGAGAGACACAGGCTCCCCTTGCCCACCACACCCGGCAGTCAGGGGCCACTCTCCTGCCCTTTGAGCCAGAAGCAAAGGGCTCACCCAGAGCCTGGTGGGTCCCCATGCCCCTATTCCCAGATGTCAGGCTGACTGGAGTCCAGGCTGGAGGGTCCTTGAGGGGAATGGTGGTACCTTCACTGCAGCTCTGATGGTCTTCCCCCCCAATCCACCTGCCATCATTTCCTTCCCAGGGCCCACCAGGGGCTGCCTCATGCATTCTTTACATTTCCATAGCTACATTGGGTGGCATTTACTCCATCTTACCCATATCCGGAATCCCCTCTTCAGTGTTTTCTACACCAAAATATAGAAATAGTTGTGTCTTCAGAGAAGCAATCTGCTTTGTGAACATGTATTATGTCAGGAGGGAACACTCAGTAACAGAAATTGTGCTATTTTGATGGTCAGCATTTATTGAGCACTTCCTCTTCCTAAGCAGAGCAATTACCATGTTTTGGCCCATTTTACAGATTCAGAAACTGAGGCTCAGAGAGGGTAACAAACTTGGCCAAGGATCCCTACTGAGTGTGGGATGGTGCCTGTATCTTAGACCCAGATGGGTGTGACTTGGGGGGCGGGCAGGCCGTAACCACTCTGTCTTGCAGTTTTAAACTGCTCTTCAGAGTTCCACACCTTGTCCACGCCTCTGGAGTCACTGAGTGTCCTTGAGCTGTCCTAATACCCCGTTGCCACCGCCATCAGGCGGGAGTCTGAGCCCCACATCAGGCTCTGTGCTGACAACGCTGAGCCTACTTGGGATTCTCTCTCTCTGCCCCTCCCCAGCTTCCTTACTCTCTCGCTCTCTCAAAATAAATTAAAAATAAGTTATTAGCTAAATGGTAAAACGGGACAAAAGCATCTAGTAAGGTGTCTCAAGATGTTACTTGTCTGCATCTCTAAAGATCCCAGAAGCATGGTGCAGGTCACGAAGGAGCCTGGTTTGCAAAATTTCTGAAACCCACTTTGAATTAGCCTAAGCTGAGAAGGAGGATTTATCGGGTCCTGTAGCTGTAAAGCCCAGGGACAGTGTAGAGTCAATGGCTGGATCCAGGGGACATGATAGCAACAGCACTCTGTGCTGGCTTCGTTTGTCAAGTAGAACTAGGGCCCCCCCCCACCCCGAGCCTGTAGATGTGGGGCCTGAGGAGGCACATTCCCTTGCTGGCGCCAGCCAGAGCCTCGGCAGGACTTACTCATCACGTGCTTCCCAGTGGCTCCAGCAGAGATTCTATGGGAGATTCTGATGGGCCCGCCTTTGTGTGGTCAGCTCGGCCCTGAGCCCGTGTCCGACTGTGGCCTGGAGGACAGAATCCCCTTAGCCAAATTTGCCAACTCTGGGCTGAAGGCGTGGGGCCTTCAGCCACCTCAATTCCTGGACTAAACGTGGTTTCGGTGGGGGACCGTCTCCTGAAAGGACAGAAGGGGAGGGGACACACACGTCCATTCTGGGGGTCCGTCCTCCAGCTGCGGGTAAAGCCACAGCCAGCTACCCTGGCAAGTATTTGTGTAAGAAACCTTTGATGCCTCTGGCCCAGACTTCCCTGCCCACTGAGCCACCAGGTCTTGCTTCTGGGCTGGAATCTTCTGCACATCTCCAGCTCCTCACTCCTAATGGAGCAGGAAGTGTGCCTTAGCACTCCCCAGCAGGTGTCTTCTGACAAGGTGGTCGGGCTGTATTCACCAGGATGAACTGATGAACTTGGGGGTTGCAGGGGGCTGACTAGGGTTGTAGGTTCCCCAGGTGTATCTGCTGCTGTAGACGGTTTTCCCAGCCCGTGGGCTGGAGGCTGGGAGACTCTGCATGGGCAAGAGCTGTCCAGGACGAAGGTCCTCTTACCCCTGCCAGGGGCGCCCACATCCCTGCAGCTGGAGCCGGGGGTCTCGAGTTAGGGGTGAGGAGCAGATGCATGGGCAGGAGGAGGGGCTAAGCCCCAGTCACACCCTGAGTTCAGAGCAGAGGCCTTGGACTCTAGGCCCAGCCGACTTGTCCCATCCCAATGCCACAGGAATTGCTCACCTCAGCAAGAGGCAGTTCCGTTAAGGGATTCATTTGTTCCACAGGAATTTTTTTTCTTAATATTTACTTGTTTTGAGAGTGAGAGAGCACAAGGGGGGGAGGAACAGAGAAAAAGGAGGACAGAGAATACCAAGCAGGCTCTGTGCTATCAGCGCAGAGACCAGTGCAGGGCTCGAGCCCGTGAACTGTGAGATCATGACCTGAGCCGAAATCTAGAGTCACATGCTTAACCAGCTGAGCCACCCAGGCGCC